>JAGVSQ010004595.1:8650-19093 GCA_022683975.1 Rhyacophila evoluta | reverse complement strand
TTTGCTCGTTATGCGAATTACTCGTTATGAGAGGTGCTCGTTATGAGAGGTTCCATTGTACATATAATTATTGAATATAAATGCCAGGGAATCATTATATGGAAGCATATTTTAATATAAAGTGAAAAGATATATTATTTTAGCTACGTAAATGGACGATATTTGTTATGTTATTGATTTTATTATGTATAGTTTCAAAATGGGTTAAATTTCCATTCCATTCCATATTTCCATAAAAAACCTTACATTAGCATCGATAATAATTCATAATAGCAGACGCGTTCGCGACTGCAAATTTAATGTTGTGATTTATTCGAAAGTAATGCAATTTAACAGCGCAGCGCGCCGTCGGCCAATCACCGTCGCCGAACAGATAAATTGATAAACTGCACTCAGCATGGCCCCATCCAGCACCGTTCGAATTGAATCGATTCGCATCAAAAATGTGCGAGACACTTTATCTACGCATGCCGACGATAATTGTATGCGTTATTAAACAAATGCATGATATTAATTAAACTCAGAAACGCCGACCACAGTTTAAAGCTGCCAATAAATAATTCATAAATTCATCAACATCCATGGATATTACAAACTAACTCGTATATGAAAAACGCTATAATAATACAAAGGCGTTAATAAAATATACGTTAAAAAGTATTCTCAAATCTCTACCATGTTTTTCATTACTTTGTTGTATATATATAATACATTTAGACATTCTACTCAGCATTATAAAATTATATGATATAAATAATATTTATTAACTGTTCTAACACTTCGTTTGCCGTATTAAAATACATCTGAATCCTAATCTACCATAGTGGTACCATCATATAACCAAACCCTGGTGAGAATAGCGAATTATCACTTCCAATAATGAAAAATTATTGTATTTTCACCAAGGATTTGGTTAACATGAGAAGATCTTTTGAATCGACAGGAGAAGTAATAATTATACTTATTAATAAATATTCAGTTTATACATTCTTATTTACCCAAAGACAAATACTTCATAAAAAAAATAGATTACAACAATTTTTATAGCTTGGATGATTTTTTTATATAAAATAACTATTTGCGCTATCAACAAAAACATTTTAAAATACAAGATCGCACGAGCGGTTCAACAAAACTGCGGAAGGTGAATCTGTGAGTCATTAAGTAAAGAGTGGGCGTGGACAGAAGGCTGTGGGTGAACTCCAGACGCTGATGATGGCCTCAGGTCAACAGCACAAGACTCTATCGCGTGGGAGACTGTCCTAACTGCCTCCGTTACACTACTCCTTTCTCCGCTGACGAGTGCGGGCGAAAATTGACGGTTTATATATAATATATATTTGAGAAACTTCAAAAATCAAGTCTTTTAAAAATTCATTTGATTGATTTTATTTATAATGATATAAATTTTGAAAGCAAAATTAATAACGTCAATCAATGATTAATTTTAATGTAACCTATGAATTAATAATATACCCCGTTAATCTGTGAAAGTTGGTATTTAATAAGTTATTACTTTTTATACGATCGGATATCATTACCATTACGATCATATCCTAACATTTCTCGAGTGTATACCATGGTGCAACGAACAAGAAGTTTTTGATTTTTTTTTTAAATACCAGGAAAATCTCAATTAATTCGGAACTGGAATTCATATTTTGATCAAGCCCCAGTGTTGACAGGCATTATTGTAAAGCCAAAAAATATCCATTATCGAAGATGACTGGAATTTATCCTGTTTAATACACATACATATGTATGCACTCTCACAGGATATGATTAAAACCTTAATACGGGAAGGTACAAAGACATATTAATTCTTTGTATAATTTGTCTAATTAACCAACCTGACCTGCAGAAAAATGCCTCCTGAATAGTCCACCCTGGAGAATTCATTCACCTCTCCCATCTCAATCAAATTAATTTTACAATATGAATTTAACGTCTTTTTGTGTCCCCAGTAACTGAAAAATCAACGCGTTTGTTTCATAGCCGGATACTGACAATTCAATTCCCACAGCTGCAGAATTTAAAAAATCTAAAGACGCAGAACTAGATGGTGAGTTTAGAAATTTGCTGATAACTAACAATCGAGAAAAAAATCTGCCAATCCTCACATTCCGGAGATCCATAAACTCAAATGGATATATTCACATCATGCAGATTCATATGTTCCACTTTTGTAACGGGCATGGTGAAAAAAATCGAATTTCTGAGTAAATTGTTAAAATAATATTACTACAGATACTTTTATACTTGAATACATTTACAAATTTTAGCTAACAAACAACTTTTATTGATTTTCTTTGAATATTATTTATTTTATTTTTATTTTTGATATGATGCATCACGATCAAATAAATTTAGAAGGAATTGCTCTAGATATATAATACATTCTCTATATCAGGGCTTTCCAAATCTTTTCCATGCTACGGCCTCTTAAATTAGATAACAATAATTTGTGACAAAATAAATTATTATAAATTTAAAATAAAAGCTTATAAAAAATGAGTTGAATTCATCAAGAAAAACGAGATATTCAAAAAAAAATTCAACGGGTTATATTCAAAAAGCAAAAAATCCGAAAAATTTCACGGGCCCCGCTACCGTCCACAGTTTGGGAAGCTCTACTCTATACGTAGAGAGTGCATCGAGCGAAAGTTTTTTTCCCATCATAACTCAACACGTTAATCACTTAATTAAGAGCGTCATGAATAGTAATAAACATCGCCTCACTTTTTTCGAGAGAGTAAACCCATTGGGGAATTTAATTGAAATTATCTGCAATAAAATAAATAAATAATCGGTAGCAAAGAGCTCGCCGTGTGATAACGCCCTCAAAAGGCGCCAATCGCTATCTTTTTGGGTTAATTGTTTTAGTGGCGTCTAATTACGAGCGGATCACACACCATGAGAGTCAATAAGTATGTTCGGAGAGTATTTATAATATTATATAAGTCGAATAATTTAATTACCGTCGTCATCATTATGAATGCAACAAGCAGAGTGAATTCTGGGTTTGAGCAATCCGTTTCTTTACCCATCCTTATGCAGTATCACCATTTTTTAATTTGACGAAAATTCGATCAAAAGATAAACGCTTTAAAAATTTGACTAGATACCTCTTCATTAAATAAAAACGTGCCAACTGCCTAACATAGCTGATATAAAATTATATTTACTACATATTAACCAACTGTAAGTTGTTTAGCGCTTGCATACTGCTTGTACCATAGTAAACCAAGGCATCTGATGAAGACTTGGATGCATATTGAGGTTTGAAAATAAATACCTACACCAAATACTGGCGGTTTGGTGGTTTGACTTCATGAAGAACTCGGAGATAGGTAAGCGTACGACACATCTCCCCGGTATCTTAAAATTATGCAACGGTGCTAGAACTGGCTGGTAAACGTACTGCGGACCTCTGAAAAAAGCCTTAATCCTGTTTGTCTATACTTTCGTCTAGTAGAATATCGGTATCCTGAAAGTCATCGGGGATGTCCACAGGATCTATTTTGCGGAATTAAAGGATACCGGCATGATCTGGGAGAATGCAATACGGCTAACGTGGAACCGAGAATCTTAGATGCGGCATATGGTGGCCATATGCTCTACATGGAGAGTCTTAATGGCAGGAGAAGTTATGATTTTTTTTGTTTATATCATATTAAAACTAAGCTGAATTGAAATCGTTATATTAATCATCATATCATTGTTTACGTCCAAAAATAGACATAAATTATTTGACATCATTTAATGAATATCAGAAGATTTATCCACTTTTTTGTATTCACAGATCGTAAATAAATTGCACCAGAAGCTAAACTAAAATCGATCTAATAAAAATTCCAAACATAAAACAAAAATAATTTCCCGTATAAACGAAAAAAATATTTTCTACCATATCCCCTCCGAATGTGGAGCTTATGAACATCCACTACGTAAAAACTACTACAGATATTTTCTCGGAAAATTGATAGCCTGTCAATAAATTCATCGGATATCCAGGCTTCGTTTCACCAACAATGGGACCACAATCTGAGGCTCCGAAGCAATGAACTCGACAACCAATGCGACAAATTACAACAAATTTTAATATTGTTCTACTGTACTTATTTTTCAGCACATTGCTTGTACTATTATCATTTTTATCAAAGAAATTTATATTGATAACTAACACTTATTACGTCGAATGAAATTTATCTTCAATACTGATAATGCGAATAATTGTAGGTCACATATAGATGATTAGGCCGTCTTATCATAATTAATAGTTGTTTCTTTACATATTATACTATCAAAAAAAAAAAACAATTATCTACATATTTACAATCGTTATCATATTTATTTTATAAAAAAAACAGGAAATATTAGGTAATAATTATAAACATATATATACCTAGAATTATTTATTGATTACCTATTTCGATGAATCTGATAATTTTCTTTTAACAAATAATCGCAGATTAGCTACATTTACGTATACAAAATTAAATTAAATATTCTTTCTTTGTTTATTACGCTTCGTTGGCGACTGCTGTAGTACAAAGATGCATACTTTAATCTGTGTGAAAATAAATTCTGGACTTGCTGAAAGTCTTGTATCCAACAGCCTTATTCCATAATTAAAATATTGTGCCATTGTAGGCCTTTTTTGAGATCATTTAAAATCTTGAAATTGCTTTACATGTTTTATTATAAGCAATACATTTTTTATTACTGCATTTTTACGTATAACTTCTTTCGGTGAGTTGATTTTCGGTACCAGAAGACGCAGGTTCAAATCATTAGCTGTATATATGTATATGATATATGTTTTAATTTTCAAATATGAAACTGTGTATCATATTATTAAAGTGAATCACTGACAAGTGATCCTCATGAAAATAAGTACATATATATATTAAGATATCTATTTACGTTTCGAAAATTTCTATTATATACTTTTTAAAAATAAAGATGAAAAACACTGTTTATATATTAACAAAGTTTAAATAAAATTACATCTGGTAAAAGATACTTTTGAAAACGTATTTTAATTCAATGGTTGACCGCAAAATAAAATTCGTACTTTCGTATTAAAACAAATAAAAATTATTTCTAGACAATATTATTAAAGAAACTAAAGCCACATAAGTTAAATGAATAATTTCATTTTAATAAAAGCAGTAATAATTAATAAGTTGAAAATTTTTCATTTGTATGAGAAACCCACGCTTTATAGCCATAAAATGGTGCAATACTAATGATAAGTCACGTCGGTAGCTGAGCAGTTAGGTTTGTTTACGAATCAGTCGGAACTGGAAGTCACAGATTAGAGTCCCGTAATTGTATATAATATCTATATTGGTCTATACAGGACACCTAATGGGTTAAGTGATTGATTGGCAAACAATATTTGCGAAAAGTAGCGGTGTAGAAGTGATAAAAATAAGTAAAATATATTAATAAAAATAGTGATATTTTAAAAATAAACTAACTAATTAATTCAATTAAGAGTTGATAGTGATAAAACTTTAAACGAATTTAAAAATAAATACAGAATTTCATTAAAAAATAATATACATAATATGTGGTTCTCGGTGAAATTTATTTATAAATATTATTATTTAGACTATTTTTATACGCAGTAAAAATATTTATTTACGTCCATCATTTTCGGTATCAAAGTTCTTCATTAAAAATTAGTTCTATATTTACCATGGAATCTCTTGAATATGTTGCCTTGATTGTCAATTTCAGTCAAAGGTAGAGTTCAAACCTGGATAAGATTTTTTTTTATTTATAGATATGGAACTTTATGTCATATGTGTTTAACGATTGACTAACAACCCATCACTGTGAAAACTATCTACCAATAGAAGTCTTCATAGTGTTTCTCCATTTGCTACTCGTTTCGAGTTAATTACTGTAAAAGTGGCGTTGAGGATTTATTTTTATAATAAATATAATATAATGTAGCAAGCTCCTCGCTTTTGTTAATTTTTATTTAACTTTATTAAAATATTAATTAATAATAAAATAAAAAATTAACTTATTTAAATTTATTAAATTTTATTTATTTATATTTAATTAAAGTAAATAAATGTTATATTAAAATAATATGCCCTAAGAAGATTGAATACTGTACGTCCTCATCGTGGAAATCCATATGCTCCACTTGCGCTCCAAGTTCGAAGCGGACACGATCTAATTGTCTATACATCTGCTGTATAACAAATCAGTTGTTACACTCCCTTAGGAATTATTTGGTCGTCTAAATATATTATTATATTAATGTACGTTGGAGAGAATTTTGCGAGGTAAGTAGAAGGCTTTCGACAATTCTTTACCGTTAAATCAGCGCTCACCATTTTGTTCCCACATGCTCGTGACTCACATGAAAATAATGACATTCCCGTACTTCTGCAAAGTGAGAACGCAAGCATATTAGCATACTGCAGTCACCGACAACCTTTTTGCAATAGAAATTTGCACAAAAATTAATTGCGAAATACATATTATAGTTACCAAGTACTAGTACTATCAAGCTCCGTCTCCCGTAAATAAAGCAGCACAGTTGCGGTTCTAAGAATTTATATAAATCTAGTAGGAGCACTCCAGCAATAATAACCAATGCATCGATAGAAGAGGATCTATGGTGAGGGATAGTAATGCTGAACATTATTCACTAAGAAGTTGTGTTCAAATATGCACAATCTTTTATATCTATTACCATGTACTGGTACACAGCCAGTGACTCTGATGATTGTTGCAGCATTTACTACTCTAAGTGCTCTAATTCTTCGTCACCAGTTGGTACCAGCAATTTAAAAGACCCATCCGGTTGTAATCTGTACTGGCTCTGGTGAATTTTGGATAGAGCTTGATTTTAGATTACTGCTAACCTATAGAAAAATAGCCTTCACATCATCATCACTGTGACACAGTCGTGTCCGAAGTGCAGTGGCACAAACCTTAGCATACCACGTTGCAATACATACCCGACAAAATCGGTGGAGTGCCTTCTCTAATTGAAGGCAAACATAATGTTTTCTTTCCAAAATTTAAATGGCGCATGAAGATTATCAAATTGATTTCATATCATTTAATTTTCTAGTTTTTAATCGGTCACAGTGATTTTGCTTACAAGCTAGCTGTCAGATTCGTCTTTAGAATCTCCAACATGGTTTTGTGGTAAATTACAGGATGTCCGTAGCAGGGAATTTCTTCATATGTCGATTGAAAAGGAAAAACTTCTCAAGTTGACAATTCGTGGAATTGATCGGCCATTGCAATTTAGTTTCTACTAAGGATATCTCAAAATTAACAGATTTTGGTCATAATTAAAATTATGCATTTTCTTTATTAGTAAAAATAATGGGAAGCTGTTTTTGGGATAATTCTTGGACTTTGAAGACCGACTCTCGTTCGTTTATTTATAATGTATTGCAGTGCATTTAAACCGTGGTAGAAAATTACAGGGCATTCTATAAGTGGCAACATCTGAAAATAGCTAAGTAGGAAATATTTTTTTGGAATTTTCAATAATGTGTACCTCTGTCCAATAAAACATTGTATATTATGTAAGATGTTGACTTGTTAAAATGTTATGCAGACCTGCCCTAAGAGCACAAGCCGAAGACGTCGTTTGGCGCAGCGTCTGTCCGCCATATTTGGAAACAGATTTCTTCTTTATACAACATATTATAACGCGGCGACTGTGTTCCCGGCTTTACAAAATCGCCCGCGGGACTGCCTTTACTTGTCCGCCCCTGAACCGTGCCGGCCAGACGCGGAGTGGGCATACTTCTTTGATTATTATGCAGATGCCTTTACGAGTTGTAAGTAGAGGCGGGATCGTATTAGTGCAACTCGTACCATATGCATGATCAATGTGAAGCTCTAGTAATAACTATAATTTTTACCCACCCGGGTTCAACAACTGATGAATAAAGACCTCCTCAAACTCCTGACTGCAATTATAGTTTCCCTATCATATTTGAAAATAGTTTAATCAGTTTATTAGCCATGCGACATCAGTGATATTGGATCAATTATAGCACTACAATCAAATGGAAAGAACACTATCAGATTGAATCAGGAGGTATATAAACAAATAAAAATGTAGATATTTAATAAAGTCAACTAGGCTAAACACTTCAGGCTGCAAGGGCTGCTAAATTATATCTAATAATCTTACTTAAAAAAACCACGTAGTGATGGAATATGAACAAATTATCCCATTAGAGAGCCAACATTAACAAAGAACAATGAAACAGTTTGAAATGTCCTAGATGTATTATATTCATGTAATGAGTGCATGCTGTGTTACACCTGGCACAAATAGTATTGATCAATTAAAAGAAAAATAATATTTTTCAAAGTCAGTTAAAGTCAGATTCAGTTTTTTACGTATACTAAACTATACGAGATAAAGACTTTACGGTTTACCAAATCTTCTCTAATATCTCATTGTATATGTATTATATTATATTCAGCAGAATTATAATATATTCACGTCATGAGATAACTAATAATAATGGCAAACTAATAAATTCAATACATTAGTTTTTGATTAGTGAATTGTACCACTTTATTTGAAGACTGTTTCACACTGTTGAAAGAAAAAAACAAATATACAAAACAATGTTTTAAAACTTTCAATTTATTTCGGAGTTGTTTTTCGTGAATTGGGATTGAAGGTATCGATGGGTGTGTGTTTAAATCTTGGCAAGCCTGTATCTGTGTAAATATCTGCGTGATGTCGAACTGTGAAAACATGGCAAACTGTCAGTGCCACTCGATATTATTTTGTCGTCACAGTGGAGCGGCTTAAGCGTCCATGCAACGTGTTTCTTGTCCAAAGTAAATAAAAATAATATCACGTGTTTTCTTTATTGACTAATATGGCGTCAAGCATCCAGACATAATAATTATAAAATGTGTAGCCAGTAAAACATTAATACTGAATTAATGCTTTTTATAATTTGCTTATGGCATAAGATTGTAAAGATTAAAAAGATTTCGTAATATCTCTAAAATCATTTTTTTTATCTCCAACAGCTCGCTGTCAAACGTGGTTAGTTTGATCGTTTGCTATACAAACGTGAATAGAACAAATTCAGTGGCGTTGTCTGTCAGAAATCAAATATTATAATTAATTTTATCAGATGTATAACATAATAATATTACACACATATATATATAGTTTAATTTTTCTCATTTCATCGTACATTCGCTATCATATTTCGCCATTTTATAGACCACACTCAATACACCAAAACATGAAGAGATCAACTTCCAATTATTGCTTTTCGGCTCCTCATACCTTTAATGAACATCATTATTAGTGGTTAGCTGAACAAACATTTATATCCGTCTATTTTTTTTACGCTTTATCTTGTATTCTCCGATACATGTCACTGTTATCGATCATATTCAATCCTTTGAAATATGAAGACTTCATATTCTGTTCATCCCAATCGTTAATTTTCCAGAGTCTCGTATCTTCACTGAATTCCATAAATAAGAAATCGCATGTGCTACCGAAAAATATGCACGTGGGGCATGATGCAGTAAACCTACATAATTATAAAATGTGGTGGATGTTCGTATACTTTTTTTGATTAAAGCTTCTCGTGCATGTTGAATTACGAAACGCAAGCTTTTGGGTATTGTAAAAAAGCTTAATCTTTGGAACTAAACTTCAGATTTGCTGGAGGAGATATACATAATTGTTATTCCACCATGAATAGTCATGCATATTCATCAAAATTACTACTGGCGTACAAAGGACTGTCAAGAGATTTGCAAGATCTCTCAAAAAATCCTAAGCCTTGAGTGTTATATGTAAAAAAATCTTTTATATATTAAACCATACCATTTTAATCAGTTGGTATATATTTGATAATAATTTAATGACTTACTTACAAATGATATAATGTTGATAGATGTTTCGACACCACTATCAATAATATAATTAAAAACCATATATCAGCTACTTTGCATAACGAACTAAAAAAGTGACATTGTTAAAAAATAAAAGTCTTCAAAATAGTGTCTTAACCGAAATAGCTATCGACAAAATTTCAATTTGTAAAATTTAGTTTAAATACAATTTCTTCTTTACCATACTCGTTCCGAAAGGAGAGCATATGGATAGTCCTACATTTGGGAATCGAACTCACATTCCCCAGATCCAAGACGCGCATTTTACCCAATATACAAAGATATTTTGAATCATAATACAATTACTAATTAACCGCTGGAAAATAGCCATTTACAAATTAAATATTTACATACATGTTAATCAGGAAAAAATATATTATGGTTCAGAAGAGTTATAATGTTGCATAATGCCAATGTGAATACTTGTATCGTATATATTATATTGAAATGTGAATTATATTTTTTTTTTGTGTTAATTTTTTAGAACTATTTTAGTTTCAGATTTGT
>JAGVSQ010004594.1:0-19101 GCA_022683975.1 Rhyacophila evoluta | reverse complement strand
CTAAAACAAGCGAATGCTAGGATTCTGCCTTCGTTCGCTTCTGTCTGGACCCGACATTAGATGCTAAGATTACTATTGCTGTTCCTAATAACAATGAAAAATGCTAACAGCAATCACTGTGGAATTTAGTGTCATGTCAAAGAATTATGGAAAACGTACAATGAATGAGAAATAGAAGAATGTTTAATATTAACAATATAGTTTTATGGTAGTAATGGCAGCATCAATAGCTCGCTAGTATACTAGAATTTTGAATTACATCACAGCAGTCAAATGATTACAATAATAATATAAAAAATTTTACAATTTTATGTTATAACGAAATATTGTAATATATATTTCCACAACTTGTGAATATGGTATAATATTGGAAAAGAACAATACAAATAATCAAACAAAACACTTTGATTTTGTGACAGTACACAGAGGAAACATTAAAAAATTGGACAAATTAAGAAATTATGAAAATCTCTGTACAGGTTTTCCTCAACTTACGACGGAGATACGTTCCAACAGCTCTGTCGTAAATCGAATTTCATACAAAACTTAAACATATGTACTATACATATTTAATTGACGCCTTACGATGCACAAATGTATGTACAGATACATATTAATTTTCGCAATAATAGTTCTATTAAAATACACGATGTTATTCATCATTCATCGAGCATGTTATTCAGTAAATCATTGTTGAGAAATGATTTGATTGTTTTTTTCAAATGCCATTTTTCGTCAACAGTCTGAATCGTCGTAAGTCGAGGACTACCTGTATTTATAAATCTGAAAGAATGTATAATATTATAATATATAACTTGCATTTGATATGGTTATTTGGTTAATCTAGTAAATAAATGGGATGCCGGGTAATTAGCTCATAATAATTATTGTTTTTACTTACTTTGGCTCGCAATGTGCTATTCTGAAGTCGAAATTAATTCTAGTGACAAACATATCGGACTCGAGTCTTATCTCATGGACGGAGGGCGGAGGAAGAGCAATAGCCAAGGCCACCATCCCCAGAAGTGGAGGAGGTGCCTTTCTGCTGTGCGAGAATGTGTACTGCGGCCGGAGTCTACACAGCATCAACACCACCTATGAAAAAACACAAGAAAAACGTTATTCAGTATAAAAATATGTATAAAATGAAACACAATATTACCTGATCCTAATCGTTAAAAGAAAGTCAGAATAAGAAGTTTCCACAATAATTATTTTTGTAAACATTATGAAAATTAATATTGTTTTGTTATTATAAATATTATCGTAAGTAAATTCAAGTATATTATGTGTGTGATAAATATCAATATGATTTGTATATGTGTCATTTATTCATATGAATAAACAATGACGTATTAGCTAGCTTCAAAGCTGTTTTAAATTTTTAATCATCCGTATGAATCGGTTTTCGATGTTTACAAGCTTTACGTAAATGACCTAGAAGTATACATTATAGGTTTCAAATTACGAAACATAATTCTAATAAAAATTTATATTATTGATTTCAAACAGTTTTGAGTTATAAATACATCGGTATGTCAACAATTAATGTATTAGTTACTGTATATTTTGTAAAATATAATGTTTTATGAACAACTAGCATAAAATTTTCACTTTAAGCTGATATTCCATGAAATTATTAATACGCATTCCTCTTTGAGATAGCTTCTGCATCATAAACTAAATTTCTACATCTTTTGAGATAATAATCCGCGAAACCATAACGACCTTTATTGCACTCAGGCGACGTCATAACTTAAGATGGCGCTGCAGGCGGGAAACACCAGTATTTGGCGGGAAAACCATTGTAATTGGAAATAGAAATACTTTAGTGGAATTAATTACAATGTTTCAAAATGCAACTCTATCGTCATAGAATAACAATGAGTGGATTATTACGGTATCGATTTGAATATTTAACATTAAATTGTATTAGTGTAAATTATATGAAACGGCGAAACATAGGCTTGAACATATTTATTGTAGAATATATATACAGGCTATTTTCTAAAAAAGTAAAGTAGTCCAGCGTTAGAACTAGTTAATTAAAAATATATGCTTTTACTGTGTATTTGAATGAAAGATATGGATTCTCAATGGATAATTTAATGATCAACTGACAATCAATACTAAAAAAAACAAGTATTATTTTAAAATTTCTCATTTCTTATATTTCTAATTGATTGCCTAATAACCAATTCCCATGAAAACTCTGTTGAAACATATGCGTGAACTATAGTAATTCATTTAGATTGAATAGCTTCATACTGAAAACTTTTAAAGAGGATATGGTCTTTAAAGGTGTGATATTTTAATACTGCGCAAAGACCATAACTGAATAATGTCATATTATATAATAGAGAATGATCGACTGTGTTTTGATAAGCTTTAATATTATGAAACTTAATTATAAAATAATCCAACCTGTATAAAATAAATGTTAATGTGAAACATAGTTTCAAATGCTCCATCTGCAGCTTTTATATTGTATAGTTTTGTTTCGGTATCTAAAGTAAATGAAGGTATACAATATATACGAATATTGAGTTTATTTAAAAGTATTTTTTGTACTAAATGTCTTCCCGGTAGCCTAGTTGATAGCGTGCGCGCCTATCAATTCGGGGAATGCGGGCTCGATTCCCGATCCGTCGGATTTTCCAAATCCAAAAAATGCAGCACTGGATGCCCATTAGGTTGAGTATTTGCCTGACAAGCAATTCTTGTGAACAATAATCTGTCAAGACGTCTTAACATTGCAGAGATCCATACACTCCTCTTTCGGGGTGGATACCTTCAGACTGTGTAGATCCACATGCTCCACATTGGGAGCAAACATGGTATAAAAAAAATGTTTTACAACAGTTAGTATATACTTGGAATTTTTTCTGAATTTGTGTCACCCGGCAGCTTTTATAATACCTGAGCTTTTGAAAGCTTTTCACGGGCGAGTAAAGTGTAAGTTTGCCCGTCGTCCCGGGGAAATACGATTGTAATCAGTTTTATTGCCGGCGAGATGGCGCAACTGAAAGAATCACGAGCTGGTAATACTTTTTTTACGGCGGCGTAAAAGTTAGAGGGGCCGTCGCCATGCTAATTTCGCGATGCCTCCGGCGTCTTTATAACAAGAGGTTTCGTTGGACACTCAAATTTGTATTTGTTTGATGGCTTTTACGGTTGTAAAAAGACGATATTAATGCGGACGCCGAACGGACAGCTCCACGAAGAAATGTTTGTTTGACAGTTTTTTGTTCCCTTCATTTTTGCTGTCGTGCATTTTAAATTTTAAAATAAAAATATATTACGTATACTACTATGGTATCAATTTACATGTTCTATTAAATACAAGTAAATGAAATTATAAAAGAACCAAATTAATTTTTATTTAATTAAATTATATTCAAGAGATGTACGGTCACACTCAACTGCAACAAGGGCCGCGCATGTCATTTAAAATATAGTTTTAAACGAAAAACCAAAAATATAGAAATGATTTTACTATGTGGAAAAAGTCACTCACTATGTAACTTGTTATACGTGTATATTTTTTTGTTCATATGCAATATTATATTACCTTTTTTGTGTGAACCTACGTATTCATGTCTAAAAGATTAGAAATCACTGCCCCAGTTCGTAAATTTTTATTCTTTTCTTTATAATTTATGACCTTAATAAATAATGCAAGCGAAGAAAAATATAAAGATGATAGAAAAATTTAATATTCTTACATTTGGAAACAGCGACATGCATTAACGAATAGGATAAGCTTTATTAGTTAAAAAATAAACCTCATTTAAATTATCTTATTATTAGTTATTTGTTATATTGTTATAATTAGTATAACGTAGAAAAAAAGCTCAAGTCCAATGAAGAATAAAAATAAATCATAAATTGTGTTAAGTTAGTAGGGAAACTTACCACAAGATAAACTACTTGGTATTTTATCGCCAGATGCCACCGCATTACAGGCCGATACGATTTTTCCGCAGAGCTTTATCAAGAGAAATAATGTCCTGGGGCACTAGTCGAGTTACGTGATGGTAAAATGGTGTGATCATGTCCCAAGATATAAATCTTAATGGATTCCGGTGAAAATTACGCCCAAGGAGTATTGGAAAAGTCGGTAGCGGGTTATTGGAAGGCCGTTTATTAAATTAATGTCCTTAATAATTATTGTGTATGACGTAATTAATAGCCCCTTGCAGGGATGTTACTCGTTGGAAGTTTTCCAGGTTGAATTATATATATATAAAGATAACGCGAAATGGGTTGAACGATAAAACGATGTATAGATCAGATTACAAATATCGATTTATTTGTAATCTGTCTTTGATTAACAATTATATGAATTTTCTCGTCATATTATTACCAAGACCGACGTTAGGGATACAGCTGCCTATGTAAAAATTGAATTCGAAGATTTGTAGCCTTGAATATAAACAATCTTCCAATGCAACAATTAAATAAATATACCATTCATAGTATATTCACGGTATAATTTTGGAAGCTTGATAGCATCGCAGGCGAATATTTAATGAATGGCGCATATTTAAAACGATCGCATGAAAATATTAATAGATTTCGATTATGCCATTAAGGTGAAAACTTGCTTTCTCCACCTCCGCCCACTACATCTTTCCATACTCACACACGTTATGCGGGCGTATAGCATGTCGTAACGAACGTAAAGCGTCCTTATGTAAGTATGAGAAGTCTGCTAACAGAAGATTCACAAGACACAGGTTTGCGTGTATTAGAGAGAGAGTGTATGATTCATATTGCAATTAAATAAGCAATTCAATATCAAGAGTCGTTGAAAAGATACTTTTACGCTCACCAAAAGACTACAATTTTTTAAAAGATAGAAAATTATCTGCCGTGATTCGTCCTTCTGAAAAATGGTAGCGTTGACTAGTTCTTTCATTTAAGCCTGACATTATATGATGACGTTCCTTAGCTGTGCATAGAATCCTGCATCTTAGCTTTAATTATATCTATTTAAAATCTCCGTATATCATATTATTCAGGAAAGTCAGTGATCGTCAGTATGAGCGCTATAATTTCGTAGTAGTATTTTTTCTTTTACATAATTCGTAATGAAGTTTCTTGACTATGTCACCTTTAAATGATGTATAAAATATTAGTGAAAAGCGTATCTGATATAAAATAAATTATATGTTTTTGGTTTATAGTTGTTCTTAATGGAGAGACAATTGCATACTATATGTCATAAGCGGTTATCTATATAATAATGTTACTTAGCTTCTGTGTTGGGAGTGTAGCCGGTTTGATTAACAAACTGAATACTTGACTACTTGAGTAGAATTACATAATACAACAGAAATAGTGGCAATAAAAAAACATTATCAAACCACTGATATAATAATATGAGATGTGGGAATTATGGCGGGTACAATCGAAGTGTGAAGGTTTTGTGGTAAAATGAGTTATTATTTTTATTTTATCAGTGGTTTTGTGATTGTCTATAATGATCCTCTTTAATACGAAGAAAACCAATATGTATAATCAACACTGAGATGTTGTAATGTGCGGGTAACTCACTCGAAACATAATAATGATCTCTATAAATATCCAAATGACTTGATACGTCAGTTTTGGTAAAAATACACATTGCATGTACACATATACTGGTTAATAACGCAGTTTTTTCGTCCCTTTCCTTTTTTATATCATACTTATTTTTATATTATATCATATTATTGCTTTTAGACAATTGGAACTTATTTGCTGAGCTACGTTTAATATTATTGCAAGTTGTTTTTCTGTTTGACACTCATCATCATTCAATAATGCTTGAAATGAGTTTTTAACTTTTTCGGTTGACCTGGACGTCCTTTGTTGACGATTTCACTTTTAACTAACCACTTTTAAAGCATTTGAATCAAAGTTCACAAATATCTTGCGATGGAACATGTTTATCACGAACTTCCCAAAGTATACGATAGCTTTAAGTATCACTTTTTTTCAAATTAAAGTAGCGAATTAAAACTTTCCGTAGATGCTCCTTTTTTGGCACAACCTTCAATATTTTTAAGCGTACAAGTATTTACGATGTTAATACCTTTATTTGTAACACCATTTATTTAAAAATCCGCACTGTTATCGGTACATTTATTAATTCAATAGCGAGACTATAAAATTTATAAAATTTATAGTCTCGCTATTGTTTATAAAATTAAATTTCTTACCCGGTATCCGGACGATTTGAAATGGCACCCTCTCTTGGTGAGAGTTGATTTCATCCTGACGCAGAAGGCTCGGTCCATTCCTCGGTATATTGAGCTGCTTCCTGCGACTGTCATTGGGGTTGATACTGAAATGAAAGAAATGTGGTTAAAGAAAAATATTGAAACTAAAAAAAAATGATTTCCAATTTAACTATGTCAACGGATATGACGATATTATTCATGTTTTTTAAACCATGTCCGCTCCGAAAGTGGAGCATATCGATTAACACAAAAAAAATCTTCAATTTAAATGAGGGGTATGTATGGATCTTCGCAATGAAAAGACATGTCTTGACAAATCATTTTACACGAAAATTGGTTGGGACCAAAACAATAGGCATACATGTCAGATTTAAAGCCAGGATTTGTGGGAATCGAACCTGCATTCCCCAGATACAAGACGCGTACGCTAACTTTTACCGGGGAGACATATTACAAAGCTTATTACATTGTTGGATCTTAAACTAAAACAATACAATTAGTTTTAAATCTTTTTTGGACCAATCATGGTTGGAAAATCGTGAAGGATGAAATTTGTTGACATCCAGGGTCGCAGTTAGTAGTGATACCAACAGGACTACGCTATAGATTTTCTCAATATGATGCAAATCTTCAAAATACCGCTTCTTAAATATTTTCTCTTAAAAATAATCGTCAATAAAACATACATCGAATACATCAATATCGGAATAAAATTGACCAATATAGATTTTTAAATTTTTGTAAAAATGTGAACTTCAGGTTTGAATGTAAATTATGTACATTGTTTTGTTAAAATGTATCACTTGTTTAACGGAAATAATTTTTTTATTAAATTTCATCTGGTTTATATAAAAATATAAAAGTATTGCGTGAAGATTTAAAATTAGTGAATGGTTCAAATTGTGTTTTTATTTCAATACTTATGCCACCCCTTTATGGTGATGCCTGGTGCGGCCGCCTTTCTGTATCCAGCCCTGGATACCAGTAGAAAAATCAATGGCTGTATTAAACGAAATTGCTTGTTACTATAAGAAATATGTAATGGATTTCTTTTAACTGAACTAATAGATTAATATTGTTTTATAATTTACTGGAATATAACCTGTAAAACTCTTTGTGCAAGCCCTCTTTTTTGTCAAATTGCTTTTGATTACTGTTTATTTAATATTTGATTTACTTAATTCATACTCGTTTGTTAATTTTTATATGATGTAGCTTAAAAACTACTTATATTCCATGTTGTGAATACTTTAAACATTCATCGTCCCAGTGTGTTTACTATATATAAGTGAAGTTACCTGAATACTTATAAACAACATTAATAATTTGAATTTATTGTTGATGATAAAAATCTTTAATTGGTCTGAAATGATTCATTGCAAAGTATCCGTTCATATATACATTGTACTACCATTTCAAATTGCAACTCGGTAGCAAAAAAAACTGTTTCAAAACATTTTTCGAAGCTAATAATCGCTTACGTATATATGAAAATAATAAAATAAAAAAATACCGAATCGTTACCGCATTTCGTTTCAATATTTTTTTTCATCGCGTTTCAGCGAGGTTAAGTTTATTTCTATTTTTTTCGCACAAAGTCGAAAGTATCTTTTTTCACGGCGAGTAAGTATCAACTTTTTGGTCAGGATGAATTGCGTTTTTTATTAACATTCCTATATCAATCGACTGGACAGGACAACATTCAAAAATCTGCCCAGCGTGTTGCCAATTATATATACTACAATAGACAAAAATTTCCGATATAACGTTTTGATTCTTCGTCTTGCATTTCGCAATTTTTCCTACAACTATTTAATTTTTGAATTCAGTATATTTTAAGCACATAATGAAGAATGTTGCCACTCTCTTGCAAGATGATTCAAGATTTTTAGACAAAAAGTGAAGACAGATTTAAATTGCAAAGCGTTTTTTATGTTAAATACTTGTTATTATTTTTTGAACATGTATATCACCCAATTATAGAAAATTCGTCTATTAATCGAATGCATGCTTTGAATCCAAATGCTCACGATTAAAAAAATATACAAATATATCTGCAACATGAAATTGTTTTCCCGTGTTAAATTGGTCAGCATGTGCACTTTGGTGTCAGAAGAAAAAGCCGCAAATTATACAGTTATTTGAAGATAAGAATATAGTAATCTACATAAATAAAAATGTAAATATTCGTTTGTTCAAAATCTTAAATCTCCAAAAGTTCTTTACCGATTGATTTTATATTTAGACACAACGTTTAAATTAAAAACAGCGTGTTTTAATCATACTGCGCTACAGCATCGTGTAGTACATCTAGTTATATATGTATATGTTAGTATATGTAGTTCACCGTGGAGTACAACTAGTTAAAAGTAAGAATTTGCCAATGAATTGCAAAAAATATTTGTGAAAAAGTTTACTTAAAAAAAAAGAATATCACGAGACTTGATTTCTTAAGTAATATTTTTTATTGAAATCATAAAACTTTGTGTGTAATTGGGCCCTGTATTGATGATCGATACTGAAATAATGCAGTTTATAGAAATGCAGCAGCGAAGTTGCATCTCCGTGAAAAATGCACCATAGTGCTAAAGTACGTGCTGATCCTTTTCACAATAACTCACGAATTACGTGATGTCCGAACATTGAAACTCTTGCCGAAAAAATGTAACTAAAAATAAACAAACATAGAGAATCTTTTTAACTGGAAAAGTCCGAGAAGCTCTCAAATACAATATTATAAACTTATGGTTTAGGGAAAAAAGTGCCTGTATCAATTATGTTATAGTATCAATCATTCAGTTGAGGTGATTGTTTGTTTGTCGTCAATAATATTATACATCGTGAATGTAATGTAAAAAAATATGTAATGCATAGACAAACTAAATGTGGATAATTATAGTTTTTTTTGAAGTATCATATCAAAAGATAAAGATAATACTTTCTGATACCTGTCAAACTGGGTAATATCCAACATGGGTACTTTTAGCACTAGGCCACAATTATTATACCATATAAGCTTATATGACAGAACTTATGATAATTTTAAAATATAGCGAGTATTCTTCTGAGCGAGTTTTAATTAATTTATGATATGAATTATAACAAGGTGTAAAAATCTTATTAAACAACCGTCTTTTGATAAATTTTAAAGAACAATCCTCTTTCAAGATCTTTCTAAAGATCAATAGGCTACTGAACGTAAATAATAATAAATCATCTATCTATTGGATATAATAATTTAGCGAAACGAATACTTGTGTTTTATTGGATGTATTTTATATTTTATTGGAAATGAATATATATATTACAACCGATTGATTTTAGCAATGAGAGTTTTTTTTTACTTACGCGGATTGTTAAAGTCTAGAGAGCAGTGATAGGTCTTTGCATGCAAACATTATTTATAAAATTAAACCTACACGAGTGTGATGTTACATTGGGTTAGATTTTTTAAAAACAAGATGAGAAAAATATTTTAAGTGATTTTAATTATTTAGGGAATCTCTTTCGGTTTCAAAATATTATTTTAAAAGTAAAAATAGATCTCGAATTTCGTGATGAAACTGTTATAATCCAGAAATAGCTTCAGTGTTACTATTATATATAAAAAAAATGTAGTTCGCTTTGCAGCAGCCAGTGAAGATGAGTTAGTTTTTTTGCCACTAGCAAGTAAATTACCACGTATATGTTAGTCTACTATATTGTGTTTATCCTTGTAATGAGTATTTTTCAGTAATGATAGATACAAGAACAGCAATTTAAAAAGACAATAAAAATCGATTTTAGCTGGGATTCCGGGTTCCGGTTCTTGGCCTGAAGATATTTATTTCACTCGACAAGCAGTAGGTCCGCTAGTCTGAGATGTTTTCTATTCATTAATTCGACATATGCGACCGATATGGATTGTACAAGTTCCCTCTTTCATTGAGCGCTGAATGACAGACAAGAAACGTTATTATAATAATGATTGACGTCTAGAACTGGAGCTATCATAAGAAATCATTTCTTCACCGTAAAGAGTAAAATGTACATTTATAGTAATATTTTTTGTTACTCGTATTTGAAAAGTAAATATTAATATAAACATATGGGCCTATAATAACTAAACTTAAAAAATTCTCATTAGATAAATGTACACATAGAAAACTGATCATAAAGTAGTATAAAAGCGTTTGGAACTAAATCTACACTATTAAATCTCATGTACATATATTTATTTATTTTATTTTTACCTTTGGCTGTTACGATATTTTTGATAATCGTTTAAATCTGGATGACAAATGACGACGAAAACTGAAATTTTGATAACATATATGATGTTAAGTAGATAAATTTTTATTTTTACTGTGAGTAGTATTAGATGTTTTTGAAATAAACTAAATGCGTAAAAGATCTTTGTAAGCATTTATCGTTGATATCATGAACGAGGGTTTATCGTCGCTTGGTCTTGCGTTAATTCACATGGTTAAAAAAATAAATTCAAATTTATAAACATTAATACAAGCCATTATTTGCAGATTTATACGTAAGTGCTTGTGTATTTAGTCATAGAGTTTCGAAAACTACCAAAGTTTTGAAACAAACATATGGAAGCTTATAAATTGGTTAGCAAGTAATTTTGCATCTAACGTCAATATGTAAAAGCACCAACAGTCAGAAGTTTGAATAATTTAAAGTATTAATCACATCAGCAGCCATTTTAGTGAACGCATGAATTTGTTAATAGCTCAGCAAAGGCAATCTCAGGTTCTAGGCATGTAACTGCATACAACTATAATAAAGAATGGAAGCCTGAAGAGTTGACTGTCTGGATGTATCGTGTGATAAATCTCCTCAGATTATAACGTGTAGTTAAGTTATTTTAGATTCAGACAAGTAAGGTCAGGTAAAAGTATTCTTTAATTTTTTGACTGTTTTTGACCAAGAGTAAATGTCCTAGTACCGTTTATATATTGTACAGTATATTAATAAGTATAAACGACCAGCTGGACTGATTTGTTTCAATTAAATTCTGTACCAATAATCCATCTAAACCAATCATTAAATAATAGGGCTTGACGTCAACTGGGGAGCAATTAATCACAATGGAATTATGATCTTCCTGAGAATATCAATACTTCTTGGCGCAACTGATATTACTGTCTCCAGTAACCAGCCTTCGTGCTTTTTACCCGATGAGATGTATAATTGAAATCATTACCATACTAGACCCAATGCATCTATGCCCTTGTATGATTATATATTGGTTTTGGTTAAATGAGCAGCACGAGCCAATTTTAAGAACGTTTTCCAAAGCTTGTATAAGGTATGGAAATATTGACTGTACAGAAGCTTTTTTGATTAGTTGATCGTGTGGAAATAAAAGTTTATTTGAAATGTTAACTCACAATATTCGAAATTATTTTATTGTTTTTTTAAGGCGGTGAATACTTATATATCGTCCCCATGAATATATATTATATTTTGTCTTTCCAGTTTAGCGTGAGCGTTTTGTGGCTGGAGATTATGGGTTCAATTTATACAACTGTTGGATTTTTAATTGATTGAGTGCCCATTGAGTATACAAGTTCAAGGAAAAGAGCAGTATTGAAAATGCCAAAAATGCCAAAAATCTATATACTCCATATGCTCTACTTTCAAAAAGGACAAGGTAAAAAAGTGCATTGAGACTGAACGTCAAAGTTATATAGAGTTTTTTTTTTAATAGTTTTGACAAAAAACTAGTCAATGTCGAGCCTAAACACCATACTCATTATATTACACTGACATCGAAGTTGGTACAAAATAAATAAAAAATAATTCATTACGAAATGATAAAAAATATTCGGTCTCGGCCACCTACAGAAAACTTGCACACTCCTGTTCGTTATGATCTATTTCTAATTCGTAAGCTCCATTGAGTACTTTCTGATTGAAGACTGATAATTTATTATAATAATACATGTTCTAAAGCTGATCCAGTAGCCAAAAATGTTATCTATTAATATAATTAAAATTAATATTATTTAAATTGGACTCTGTCTACTATATTAGTAATAATACTGTTATTGTCCTGACAGGAGCTTTTGTTTATTGAAAATATTTATGATATTAAAAACCATTTTTTCAGTGTGTGACTTAAGAAAGTTAAAAATAAGTTTGATAAAATAGTCGATTCGGGTTATATTGATTAAATAAAAGCATCTTTAGACCACCATGAAGATACAAAACGACCCATCCTTGTTACAGCACTCTTTCCATAATCTCTATCAAAGCGTACGCATAAACAACAAAGAAAAACAGGTTTTTTCAGTTCATTTACCAACTATGAATTGGATCAGTCATCAGTAGATACTTATCCAGATGTGTCTGATGCGGTAGTCACTTATTAACTGTCACGGACATCTTGGAGACATACCCTCGGACCTGAAGACTTGTCTGTCGTCACAAGCGCCGAGAAATTAATTGCAATGCATTTTTATATGCTTTATCTTTGAATAGTAAAAAATACGCTTTTCGTAGGAGAAATCCCAGTGGAGCGCAGATTTTAGTGTATTTAGTATTATAGATGGCCATAGTATTTTTAATAGTTTTAATTGGATTCTTGTTGTGCAATATTTTAAATAGATACAAACGATAGAGAACTAGTATCAAACAACAAACTATACAATTAAATCTTATTATTTATCTTTTATATATTATTTATTATCGAATGCTAATTATTTATCCTCGGTAATGTAAGGATCCTCGCTTAAAAAAATCTTAAAATGCAGGAGTAGATGCAATTAGTTCGAGCAATTATCTGATAAATAATCCTCATGAAAAATAATCTATCAAGACATGTTTTCACGTTGCGGAGAGGTAGGTTACATGGATTTTTAGTTTGCATATCGTTAGCTAACTGCCAAGATCTCTTATCTCCAATTTTTACGAAAATCTGTTTTAACGATATTTATTAGCCAATAATTAAACCATCATGTGAAAATTGCTCATAACTCTATTGTAATGAATATTTGAGTGACAGCAATGGCCATATAAGAGCTTTAATGATTATTTGTTAATAAATGGCGTTGAAAAGGTTTTCGTGAAATTGTTAGAAGTAAAAGGCTAATATCGTTAATTAAAATATTATTAAATGCTATTTTGAACAAAACCCGTTTCATCAATTAAATCTATATAATTGTCTATTATCTCTTCAAAAACACGCATGGCACTACACCACTGTACTTGCGGATCAATTACAGGTTCGGATACGTTTTTATCAAAACAATTCCGTTCCAGATTGATAATGACAGCTTTGACATTGTTAAATTACTCTTATTTCTTGTATGGAAAACAAGAGCTTTCACAGTAACGTGCCAAGCAGAAAATTATAGGAGGGCTTAAATGCTATTTTAATTATATCACCAAATAAATATATCTTCGATATTTACGTCAAATACATAAAATATTAATCGATACATCTACCAAATATTAATATAACACCGTAGAATTGATTCTAGTTTCGAATTTAATATAAAATTCAGATGTATTTTTTATGCAGTTAATATCAAAAGTGGTCAAATCATACATATTTTAACACAGAATCTGATAAACTAAATATTTAAAGAAATGTTATATATTGATAAATTCATCTTACAGGAGCACAAATCTGTTAAGCTAAAAGGTTATTTAGCAATTTATCATTATGATGTATAATATTTAACAAAACCTTACACTGCTATTTCGTTTGTGATACCATTTTCAAAAATATAGTTTGTGTTGAAATTATAATATAGTAGCAAGATATTGGTTTGACAACCAAAATAGCGATTGAAAACAGCCATATATTTTATAATTTACAACAAGATTTTGAACAATCATTTTGACAGGTTGTTTTATTTGGAGACTTGATAATCATACTAATGCTAAAATTTTGAACCATTAACTTATTTATTACTATTTGAATTTTACAAATAATTATGCAGATGCGGATTTGGGCCCACGGACTCCCATACCGAATCGCATTAAAAGGTGACAAGGAAAATTATCTAAGCATTTAAATAAAGATTGTCATCTATCGATATATTAAAGTATAATTTCAGTAAACCAATTTATAGCATGTGCATTAAAAGATAATAAGCAATGGATCAAGCAACGTAAGTTATATTTCGATATAATAATAATATGTCAATATTGATATGATCATACTTATACTTAAAAAACCGGACGTCACTGAACAATCTCTAGATTAGCAAAAATAATGCCTGTCTTAAGATGTTTACTGCAACTCTATGATACGAGCCATAAATCCAAAAGCTAGCACATTACTATAAATTTATATTTCCAAATACGTCAAAATAAGATCTATTTTTTCCGTTAAAAACTGCATTTATTACTGTCATATATTACCTGCAATATATATCATTAAATCGGAAGATGAAAATAATTTTATTTATTAGAAACATAGTTCTTGAGTTGAGAAATAGCTGTAGTAGAAAATAATATGTGTGCAGTCTCTAAATAGTTGATGGAAAACTATTATTTTTCCTACGGGTTGAAGCAAATAAGTATGTTCAATTGTGCGTATCATATAAGAATTGATTTAAATTAAAAGCATAATAAAAAATGTTTGAAAAAACAGGTTTTTGATGGGTCAACCCATTGGACCTCCAGTCCTGCACATTTCCAGCAGCTATGAGAACCGAACTCGTAATCTCCAGTTTCAAAGCGCGCGAGCTAAGCTCTCGACTACAGAGGAGACATAAAATAACGTTATCTATAAAATATTGATTTTTAATTATAATTAAGTCAAACGTAACAGGAATCGTTTCAGACAATTTTTTTGATGACAATTTTGAAAATGGTTTTAAAATATTATAATGAGCTACCATACTATCAAAATATTAAATAATAAAGCTACAGAAAGACTGTTTTAAATAGATAAAATAAGATTTTAAAGAAAATTCATTATTTTATTAAAAATGTCAATAGAGAAAAAAAAAAATGTAGATTCATCTAAATAAATCATTTCGAATGAGTCAGATAGATTACCTTAATCACTTGGGCGTATTATTTATATACATTTGTAGAGATTAGGTATATATGTGTAGTATGTACGAGTGTATATTGTATATGTGAGACCGGAAGCATCCTGGCAGGCAGGCAACACTGCAAGATCGATTTCCGGAAACGCGATGCCAATACTAATGAGAAAAACAGAGGAAGGGAGCCTTTCGGAATGGCGAAAAATGTAATTTAAGGTGCAATATTAGTCATTGTGTAGTATTTTTAGATGTTGCATTTTATTTTTAGTTTTTTTTTAAATTTAATTTCGATAAATCAGTCTAAAACTTTTTGATCTTTAAAACGGTATTCCCCATTCTACAGTAAAACTCTTAACAATAAATATTGTGACATAAATTTTATTATATATTTATTTTTTCATTATCTCCAGTTTCTGTTAGATTGATTTTGTTAAATTTTAATTTTATTAATTGCGATTAATTTTGCTCGCAAATATAGACATCGTTCACCACTTATAAGAACCACAACTGTTTGGTAAGCTTCATGAATTATTCTAAGCCATAAGAAAACTTTATTATAGTCATGGTTTTGATTTGAAGTTTTGTTTTGACGGAAATTATCTCTCGAAAGAATATATATATTTTTTTTCGTTTAATTTAAAAGTTAAAATTGTATGTTATGATAATTTGTATGGTTAATAAATACAAGTATTTAACATCCTATGTATATTATACAAAAAAGAACACCACATAACTTTAAAAAAACAAAAAGATACCTGACCGTTTAAGGAAGCTTATGTATCAAAACAAAACTTAAATCAAAATTTACACGTTTATATAAAAATACTTGGAGATTTGTTTCTCTAGTGGGTGACAGGTATAAATAAACACATCTTTCATATGATGGCCTCCCCTTTAACCCCCTGACTGCCACGGCTAAGAGCACCTCTCACCTCTTGGCGTTAATATTGCACCCAGGTCACGACTTTCTAAAAACGTGTAAAATGTCTTCGCCAGTAAATTTGTTGATAACTCCGCGAATACGTGTTTCGGATCACCTTTTCTTGAAAGGAAGACGTAGAATAATCAATAACATTACGGTCCTTCAAAATATGATCTTTTATAATAAAATCAAAACAACACAAATTAAATAAACTACAGTTAAATATAGATGACTACGAGTATATTCGGTTTCTTAAGGTTATTTATTATATCTATAGTATATAAACTTAATAATATATGAACACTTGTCTTAACAAATTTTTTTTTAAGAGTACTTGTTGTTAGTAAATAATGTAACAGATTGGGTATCAAGTACTGAATTTTGAAATCAATAGATTTTCACTACCTTAAATACCAAAATGGGTGTGTTTACCAATAGGCCACTGGGTTATTAACATTATAAAACATTTTACAAGTGATTTTTTTCAAGTTATATGCTATGTAGCACGAATGAACAATTTTTAATCGCTGAAATTGCTGAAAACGCCAGACGGTCAAATCGGTATCAAATAATATTTAAATAATCCAAAATATATGTATACGGAACAAAATATTAAGAGGGGGTATCTCATGTTTTTAATCAAGTAAAATACACTGTTATATGTATTATCCACTCATATTAGAATGACAAGTTCAATCAATCATAATGTTTGAATATATAAATATATTTTTTGTTCTTGTACTACTTCATTTTACAATTATATAATCCCAGATTCATCAAAAAAGAAACACAACCAATGTTTTGATCGTAAACAAAAAAGTGGCAGGTCGGTATGTGCAGCTCCACCCCTACATTTTTCGTCATATTGAAGAGAATATTTTAATTTTGGTAGTGTAAATGTTAAAAAAAAATGTATTAAGCTAGTTAATAAACATTTTACATGAAAACATTCGTTAAATGTGCTTGGAAAGTGGCAGGGCGGCGGCCTGGCTACGTTACACTACTGCTTAAAATGAATGTTTCAATTTGATGAATCCATGAATGAAGCAGTAATAAAACTGGTTTTTTTATAATAATAAAATAAATTTGTATTGACATGCTTATATACGATTATTAATACTCGTATTAAAATACTCAATTAGTAGTTCAGCTTTTTAAATTAAATGTTAATAAAATAGATTCAAAAGTAAACATCATAGAAAGCCTCAAAGTATAAGATTAAAGACGATAATTTTGAAATGATGTAGATAAAAGAATTTTAAAATAGGTTCCATTTATGCCTAAAGATGGAGACTTTAAGGAAGCGATATTTAGTATTTTGTTTCTATTCTGTTTAGTTTTACATTGCAGGCGCGAACTGCCTCGTAAAACGTTCTACTCTCGATACAAATACAGCCTCGCAAAGGAGGCATGCGCTTATCGCATTTTCGGTTACAGAGCGGAGATGCATTTTTACAGTTTTTACTGTTATTCGTGTGACACGGATGAATTTTTCTTTTTACGACATTGTTGTAAAAAATGTCTACAATTCAATAGTAACTGTTTGAAAACTGATCGATTTCACAGTACATATTAACTGTTTGACAAATCAACACGTTCGGCCGTATTTTCGTAGTATTTCGAATGAGCAATTTTATGTAATGAAAAAGTTGAATAAATTTTGTGTAAACTTATAAAAAAACATATTTATGAACAGAGTTATTCATATAAAAGCTCATATGGTTCTAGGTTCAAAGTGATTTAGATGAAACTAAGTATTAAATAATATTATGTTTAAATTATTGTATATCCGTGTTTTTCATTTTTGATCATTATTCTATGTATATTTAATATAAATATTAATAACATTTTGCTATAGTAAAATTGATTTAAACAAAATAGCCGTTACATAGTTTCAAGTTCTAATTGTATGCATATATGTTTAATACGTCCCAGATAACTACTTGAAAAACTGAGAACATCGGCTGCTTTTTATTCCTAAATGCAGAACTAATCTGCCAATAGTCACGCCGATGCGGAAAGCAATGGTTATGTTTAACGAAATTACCTCGGTTATTGATATCTTCCACCTGTGTGACAGTGAGGTCAGATGAATTCTATTGTATTTATTTTTAGAATAATAATTGTCTAACTTTCTTGGTAGACTCTGTTTGTTTTCATTCCTATTTATTTTTATTATATACTGTTACTTATACAATATTGATTTAAACTATACTTGTTTTTTTTTTAATATTATACATTTTAATACTTTTTGTTATATTCGTGTTTTAAATGCTTTAAATGAATTGGTTAAACAATTGACCGACAATCGGTTCTAATGAATAATGATCTTGTGAAAAAATCAGCAAGATATAAAAAAATTATGCTGAATAGAGCCATATGCTTTAAATGTTACAGTATTTTATCACAAATAATATTCTTGATATTACGATTTCGATACAGTGACGCTTCAGTGAGTATATTTACATCACAGGTGCGTCATAAAACCGTTTATCTTGTAATTTTTCGCGGTTGCATCGAGCACCCTCAATCAAGATGATCCGCGTCCATGTGCAAGGTGATGTAATAGCCGTCCAATAAAGACTGACACGCTCCACCAGAGACGCCCAGCGGTCTGTGGCTGCCGACCGCGCAATGCAACGTGATGCGGTCCCGCGAATGAGTCCAGAGAATGCAGTTGCAAATATTAGTAGGATTATTGAGAGGTAAAAAATTATAGCTATTCCATTCATGACACCATGGATTCTTACAGCGTATGTTATCTCTATTCATTAAAAAGTATGTTGTTTTGTTATTGGTGAGCTGTAATCATAACTAACTGTTCCGCAAAGTTTGACATTCAATGTCTTTATATATATTATCATATGATTTAAACTAAGTTATTACTCCCCGGTCAGCGTAGTTGGTAGCGTGCGCGCCTAGCAATCCGGGGAATGCGGGTTCGATT
>JAGVSQ010004593.1:0-19102 GCA_022683975.1 Rhyacophila evoluta | reverse complement strand
CCCTGAAATAGAAATATTCAGTACGAGAAGAGAAAGCGAAGAGAAGCTTACAAATTGGAATAAATATCACACGTTAAAAAACAAATTATTTATTTACAAATGAGGTTTCTTATGCTGACAATATATGATAATAATAAATTCTATCATATTGGTCATTACAATATAAACTATAAAAAATATTTAAAAAAATAAATACAAATTCAGTAGATTAGGTATGTGAACTTAATTTTTTTATTTGGAATTGCAATAAAAGTATGTTGTATGACAAATTATAGTTTATATGTAGACCAATATATTACATGATAATTTTGTAAAACTCAAATGTGTTTAAAGACAAATGTATAAAAATATTTTTTTCATTACATTCATAATATATTAAATACAATGAAATATCCCTTGGCATTTGGGAAGAAATATTTCTTTGAATATAAAGTTCTGAAATCGACTGCTTGCTATCTGTATGGAAACAGTTTCAATGGTGATTTTCATACAAGCAATTTTTTTTTATCTTCAACATATTGCTTCACACTGTCTGTCATCATCCAGGTAAGATTGGCAGGAAAGGGAAAATTTTGGCATGACAAACTATTGTTTTACAAAACAGCAACATAGTGTTTCATCATCTTCAGTAACTCTTTATATATATTGATTTAAACGTTTTTATTTGTTCAAGAAAAATAATATTGTTTGCAAATCATACACCATTGCATGGTCATTTAGAGAAATCAGGCAGAATTCTGATGTTTTCATTCTCTTAACTATCAATTTTCAAAGGGTTGCATAGAATAAAGTTGATTTATAAATTGGGTATAAAATATATTTATTAAAATACCTGAACTTTTTCTTTTGTTTATTTTGGAAACTGAAATAATATATTCAGAAAGTTGCAACGTATTATAAAACATAATATTATTTGAATGTCTTATCACTTGTCATTGATTACTTAATTGCCTGTTATATTGTCAACTTAAATGTCATTAATGCAGTGGGAAGATGAAACATTTACTAAAAATGTATATGAACATACATAGTTCAAATTGTCTCACCTTAGGGTACTTTTACCTTGAGTTCAAATACGAACGGCATTAAAAAAATTGTATTTATATTTTATTGTAAAATAATTTAACAATATTTATAAAAGAAAAACAACTAAAATAATTCGTATGAGTCAATTCCTGTATTGACATAAGAATAATATGCAACTGTAGTGAATATGGTTCACTCTTTGGCTTAGTGGGCATTACTTTGCTGTTAACTGAATTAATAAGATTCTATAAACAATATAATCATTATTACAACATACCAAAGATGCTAAGTACATGATGGCCGCGGGAATGCCAACAAGGTTTATAGTAAAATAAAACTCAAAAATATGTTCTATTCCTTAGAGAGCAAATTTCTAAAATTCTAGCAATAATCCTGAATAATTTGGCTAATATTTAAAAACTCCCGATATTACAAGGTTTTTTTAGCCAACTGTAGAACATCTATTTACTGGTCTTCTCAGATTTCATTTTACAAAAAAACTGATATTTACTGAAATGAAAATTAATAAGGCCCAATTGCTGAAAGAGCATCTTGTAAAATATAGTTAGTCTATAACGCATGTTGGGTTGATGAAGAATTGAAATAATTAATTCTGTCTACTGACAATCCTTGGTGAAAATAATAACAGTACATAGTAATTGGCATCTTTGGTACGTAAACAATTTGGCTAACTAATAAAAAAAGAAATGAACCTTAACAATGACATTTTTATCAAACTGTATAGATCACAATAAGTATAATTCATTATTAATCTAAAACACTAACACTATCAGTTAGTAATATATGCACTATTATTATATTACATTTTATTATGTTACTATATCAATAATAATTAAACTATAATTGCCATGCGGCGTGTATATACATGTTATATGTGCTTTTGAGTATCAAATGGGACAATAATATACACATGAATATTAATTGGAAGAGACTAAGACGGTATTTCCTGAAATTTGTCCTTCCCAGGTAAATCCTCACCGTAGCAATGTTTTTCTTTTGGATCTCTGTAAGAGTTCTCGTGGTGCACACTCAGGGAGTTTGTGCGACATTTCGCTAAACACAATTCAAAATGATCATTCACTGATGCGAACAGCACATTATTCTGCACGGATACTTTATCTAAAACTGATTGAAGTATATCTCTCTGAAACATCAAAAATGAGAAGAAATGAAATATTGATTACAAAACAATAAAATCACATTTGAAATGTTACTAGTAAAATAGATTATTAGCCCGAATATAACAGCTAAATATATGAGCACCAAATTACACGATACTTTATTATCTTGTCACAAATAAAATTAATGTTTGGATATTTAATACTTTCGGATGAGAATGTTTAAGTGAGTATACCTAGGTTTTATCCTTGAATTATTAATACAGCAATAAAAATCCATTTTTTTTATTTTTATTTACTGTTAATCATATTTTAATGGTTGTTATTATAATCAATTAACGAACTGTTTTTGGCAAAAGGCCGTAAGTGTAAATCGCGCTTATAATGTTTTGCTTTGTCGATTTTTGACAAAATTTGAAACATAAATCGTACGATAAAATGAAAAATGTATAAATTCACTATGACTTCGGTTGTTGCACTCCTTACACGCCAGTCTATGGGGATAACTATTTTGAACTGATTTGATAAAAAAAAAAACAAAAATTGTTAAATTACTGCTTACGAACTTTTGCCGAAAACGACTCGATATATTATGGTGGTTCTTTTTTTATTGTTGAACAATTGCAAATCGGAAGTATATTTGCTATACATAGTGCCTAATTATGCCGTAATATACCAAACATTTTGATTAGATTATCATTCAATTGTCTGATAAAACTGTAAATAAAATACCTTGTCTGGATGAAGACAGCATGAAATACAATATTCATAAATAGCGCAGCAACCGTTTTCAGAGCAAGTGAAGCAAGAATACTGCTTGGTGGTCTGCACTTTTGTATTACAACATCCAGAAACCAAAATCTCAGATCGGTGACATACAAACCCTAAAAACATAACTTTTATTAAGAAAGACATGCAACAAATCAAAAACCAGCATGAATGTGTGTTTAAAATAGTAAACTTTAATGACAAGAATAATATTGAAATAATTTTGTGGGTTCACTGGTTTCGCCATTTTCATGTTTAAGTGTCTAGAAAGTTGGAAGTGCTATGCACACGTGACTTACATAGTTTAACGTTTCAATGTTTATTGTCAATGCAGAACTATTTTAAAACTACATATTACCTTCTTGAAATAAGTGGGGTTACATTTTAAAGAAACTCAAACCATAACCTAACCTATAATTGAGTGATTCGTTGGTGGTATTTAAATTGTGTAACAATGAATGATTTTCATCATGTTATGGTGATGTTATCCAAGTGATGTGAGAATTTAAGCTTCCATCCTGCTACCGAGTGTAAATGGCGAAACTTGTGTGAGTAATTTTGCCAAATCATGTATAGTCCGCGAACCTGACTGAAGAATTGTGTATTTGTTGATTGTAGCATTGTGATAAAGCAGTGTTGTCGTTTTTTATTACAGCTTAAGCAATACAGCAATAATAAATTGTCTAATTAGGCACTCTTTGATATATTTATAAATACCTCTATCATCAACAAGTAGGACTTTTCCTTGCACTGAATTTCGACAGGTTCCAACAATGTCCGCCAAACTTTCGTTATGTTCTTGAAGAGTCCGCCATATAAATGGATTCTTTCGTTCTAATATTATTTCTTGTGCTCCGGAATCCACCGTACTATTATTCTAAATAGAGTGAAAAAATACTTTAATGTCAAACAGTACATAGAATTAGTCGAATCAAGAATTTTCGGGTTACCTGAATTTTATGTAAAATGAATAATAAACTTCAGAATAATTATTAATTATTCAGTAAACCATTGGATTATTTAGTCGTTGACAGTCAAAACAATTCCCAAATGTACGTAATAATTCTAAATTCATGAAATAATGTCAATAGCAGATAATGGATGAATTGGCATGTTTTACTCACATCTTTCATCAAACTAACAATACAGTAGGTAAGCGAACAGACAAATATTATTCCAAGTACTAGTCTTCGTCTAATAAATCGCATTACAGCCGCATACCACATTGTAATCATAAAATCGAGACATTTCAAAAGTTTTCTTTGAACGAAACGTCAGTCTCTCATACCATAATGTAAATGAATTGAAATGACTGGTAAGTTGTCATCTTGTTATTGCCATACGCCTAAAAACAAATATTCAATTCATGTGAATACTTAAGATATTCAGGGAATATGTGAAGAAATTTACAGTAAACACAAAAATTTTTCATCCTTGTGATGATTCAATATGTATTTATATTATATATAATTTTCGCATTATATTAAATTTGCTATATAAACCTTTAATATAACTATATTGAGCTATCAAGCTTATTTAGGAATATCAGTACTGATTACATTCAACTTAAATTAATAATCAATTTGATCAAATAACTTTTAAATATCCAATAGAGCTTAAAAATATAAATTACAATAACGTCGCCATTTTAATAGGTTATATTCATAGGGAAAAATTAAATAAAAAAGAAGACATGAGAACATAAATAAATTACGTTAATTTTGACTTAATTTAATTTGACGTATTTAATTATTAAAATTAATTCAATGGCATTTTTATATAAATTTGTTTATCTTTGTTTCTTAAATAGTAAAATAATTTTGAAATTTGGTTGTTTTATGACTAAATCGATTTAATTTCCAAAAAAGTTTCAAAATTTCAATAACATTGTTATTTTAATATTTGTTTGTTCTAAAGTTGCCAATGCCAAATATCTATATCTACCTTACCTCACATTATTAATTTGAACGAAAAAAAATCCAGATTGCGATAAATCAATTTATTTCCATTTTTTTTTCTTTGTACTTGTCAGTTTTCTTTTTATTCAGTTCTATGTCATTTCTGGTCATCAACATTTCTATCTCAGCCATTTTACAAGATTGTTAAGGTGGTTCACTTCTGAATTTGTTCTTTTGGCCAGATTGTATATCTTATGAATGCCATTATTCAGCAATTTATTAAAAATGTTTGTTTATCCTCATTTAGGAAGAGTTTGACAAGGTGCATATTAATTGGTTTTTGAATTTCAGTGGTAATTATTTTGGTTACAAAGGATAAGGTCAATATATTGGATTCCATTTTATTTAACGGCTTCAATGAAAAATAATATCGAAGTTGTTAGTGATAATTTTTATTAAAGATCATTATTAAAAAAATACAGTTATTGAAAATAAATGCACAAAAATAAAGGAAACTGTTAATCTAACATACAGTTAACATCACATTGAATATTATATTTTATTTTATTGTATTATCGAATAATATTATATCAGTCTCAAACATAAATTCAATTGTCATGACGTCCGAAGCATCTTCAGCCGTGAATGAAATTATCAATAATTATCGTAAATTACAATTTATGCTCGCTTAATACACACTTATGTTATGAAATACACGAATGCGGTGTTCCCCATATGCAAATAGATACTTTCCTGTTGGATGATATTGCAGGCCATTAATTTGCTCTGGAAAATAAAAACAAAACAAAAATTAAATTAGATATTTCCTAAGCTAATATTTTTTCTTAATTTACAAATTTATATTACGGGGACATTTGGATCAAAATTTTTCCTTTTTTAAATATGTAGGGATTATTATTAGTACAAAATATTAACACCGTTGAGGAGGTTAAGGAGAACTTTTTACATGCATCAACATTTTTTCCACCACAATCAAAAATAATTTCACAGTATAAAAGGTAAGTTTTAAAGAAAACTGATTGCTTTTGATTAATGTGAGAGTTTGTTTTAGTAGATAATATTTTTTCAAATGTCTCAGTTATCATTCACTATAGCCATTAAGGACACTTGATATGAGATTTATATTAAAATACAGTTAAATTAAAATATTGGTTCCTTTTGTGAATTCAATATTAATAATATAATAAAAATTATATACCTGCGCAGACATTTTCAATAGTTTCACATAATTTCCCAGTTATAGCATTAAAGATTTCTAGAGATTTTCCCGATGCCACAACCACAATATCTGCAGATGGAGAAAGAGCAATAAGAGCTGGGGAACTGCATTGGGAATAGTGGCCAGTTGACACCAGCTGGACGATTTCACCTCGAACGTAATTTACTGAAATAAAAATAATTTTAACATTAGTATACTTCCACAATATTCTAAATATTGCACATAAAATTCATGAAGCAATTTTTTTTAGATTCATAGAAAATACAAACTGAAATGGTAAGAATATATAATAAAAAGTAAAATTCCTATTTTTTACCGTCAAAGAAAACACATGGAGCTCCACAGCAATAAAATAAGTTGTTAATATTTACGGCTTTCATACGGAAAAACAGAACTGAATAGAAAATTTTATAAAATTTTTGGGAAGAACCATTTCCATATGTAATATGTAGTTTGTTTTTCTTACTATCTGTGTTGAATAATTTCCACGTGCCATCCTTCGACACCGTCGCAATGTGCGCTGTACCAGAGTCAAAAGCAAAGTCGTATACTCCTGACGTATGTCCGCTCAGTTCGTAAGCTCTGACAACCGTTTTAAATTTCCCTAGTTTATCGAAGAGGACTTCCCAAATCTTCACATCTCCAACGAATCCCGAGGCGACGACATATCGCGCGCAGGGTGAAATCTTCGCTTTCATTGTCGTCATGAGGTACGTGTCGATCCTCGCCATTTGTTCGCCCTTCAGAGTCCATATGATCATGTCGTTCTTGGATGAGCAAGACATCATGAAACGGCCATTGCAGGCAATGCCGATACCGACTATATCTTCGGTATGGGCCTGAAAACAGATAAAAGAAATATTGATCAATAAACCAGAAACTATTATGAATTAAAAAAAATATCGATATGAATAGTTATTTAGCACCAAACGTGTATAATTCTAGGAAAAGTAAGGAAAAGTCCCAAACTTTTTTTATGCCATGGACCCCTAAATAAGATAACAATTAACTGCGGCACCCGAAAAACTATTTCTTAAAGATGTAATTTTTTCTTAGCTTGTACGTGTAAGCCTTTTGCAGGCTTCAAATTAATTTTAAATAATAAGTTACCACGGATCCCTGGGGTTTTGCACAGACCACTTTGTGAACCACTAGTCTAAGGTCTATTAAATTGGATTTAAATATCAATTTTCCACAACATTGTATTTGCCCAAAAAGACGAATCACTTACATTAATTAGTCTATTATTATTTTTACATCACATTCGTTCAGTTCTAAGTATTCATAACATAAATCCTATTAATTGATATTATATGATTTCATACTAACCGCTTCAAATGTCATCGCTTTACTAGTGACAAGCGGCAAACCATCTTTTTTCTTATCCACCTTGTACACTTCAAAACAGTTCTCCACGCCTTTGTGTATGATGAAGGCCTTTGCATCGGGACTCCAAACAATGTGAGAAGCGTGATCATATTCTATGTTTATCCTCAATGATTTCCTGCCCTTCCCCAACAAATCCTTTATGTCCCAGAAGAATACACTGCGATCTGAAAATATGAAAAATAATTCAATGCATTAATTGATGTTCCCTTCTACTAACACATGTATACAAACATGAATGTTTTATATTCAATAATAATTCTATAGTTTATATCTCATGGAATACTATCATACTACTTTAGATGACTATTAAAGAAAAATTTGTCTTGTGGGTTATCAATGTAGAACCTTCATCATAGAAAGGTCGGGTCCTTATTCATCCATCTACGCCTTTTTAGGCACTCAAGAAAACTGCCTTAATAAAATAATAGTTAAAACTATGATGGCTAAGAGGCTTTCCAGAACAGGATGCAAATAACATAATGCGAGAATGTCAAAGAATGTGTACGGAATGGGAAGAATTACTGAAGTCTTCCTGGCGTTGGACCCATTGAGCCATCCGACCTGGCTGCGGGGGAATTATCATTGCTCCAATGAGGGGTGCAGAGTCATATGATGAGTGTATTGATATCTTCACATAATTGCTTTAGCACACCTGAGTGCGTGGCAACCTAGGTATTGGGTTATTTATATTTACTCGCGGGAAATTCCCGCCTAATAAAGAAGATCGTTTCTCAATATCTGAGCTTCGCCATATGCCTGATTAAGACAAGGTGAAAGTAAGGTGGAGAGCAATTTTAGTATTTGGTATTATATTGAAACTCTTAAGTTGGAAAACTGTATCACAGGAGAACGAGGTGTTCAGTACGAATTATAGAAAGAGCTGACGATGGTGATAATTTATGGTAGGCAAATCCACTATTTCAACTCAGGCAATACAAAGAAGGTGTATAAAAAGGGATAACCTCAAACTCACTTGCCATGTAAGCAAGCAAATCTTTCAATTGAACAACTCTTTCTGAAATCAGAACATAGCACCTCATACTAGTTTCAACAATACCACTCAAATTTGACGGTCAGTAAATAAAATAAAAAAAACCGTCGAAGTTTTACAAAATTACAATCTTGTCCAAGCAAGGCAGATAATGGTAAGCTTTCGACACAGCATTAAGAGCACTTCACGTTTGTTACGTCACAGTATACGTTTACATGACTATTGTGGAATATTGAAAATAGTTGCATTTTAAGGCTTTGTGTAAGCATGCCGAAAACAGCCCGAAAAAATAAGCGGCCAATTTTACAATATAGTAAAACGGTAATAAACATGTCACCTATTTGACAGATGTTATTATGTATGAATAAATAAAATTTATTGCCGAGAAAACCAGTTTCTTTCATCAATGTGAGATTATTTGTTTGATTGTAATATTAGCATACTATAAAAAAAATACAACAAAATAATGATATTGCGAAAAGTGATGAAAATAACCTTGAGGATTTAAATCCGAAATCACTTTTGTCTGACTTCAATATAATATGTAGAAAAATCGTCATCATATTTCCTAATTTATACATAACAATCGGCCATGGCTTCACAGCAGGTATCCCACCCGCATAGCGATCAAAAGGTTCCGGGTAATATATATTGCCGAGTCGTCTATCAATCTGAATATTTGAAATATATTTGTTTTTAGTTAAACGTAATTTTCTTTAATTACTTGACAATTCGATTAAGGATTAGGTTCGTAAATAATAGTCATCTAATAAAATTAATGTAATGAATATAATACGGTTTTAAAGAAATCTTATTCACGTCCAGAAGCCATGCCGAAACTATAATATAATATATTTTGAACGTCCAAAATTACGTGAAACGAGTCAATCAATTTACATTACTTGCACAATCTAAGGTACTGTGTGGTGTGACATGCTCCACCCAGGGAACAAACATCGAAATAAGTGAATAAGTTTTCAGCATTAAACCTTTCTTATAAAACACTTTATAAACAGATTATACATGAGTCAGAATGGTTATACCCCCAAGCTTTGTCAGTTTGGCGTTATAGGATGTTTTACTTGCTCATGTGGCGAATTTCAGGATGTCAAAGATGTTCCTACTCAATTTTGTTGGACAATCAGTCCGAAATTATGCGTTCTGTACTGTATGCCAAATTAGATTATGAGAAGCTGCGCTTTCGATTTACTGGCCCAACACTTTGAAGAGCTCTCCACATTCATTGTACATAACTGGTGTGAAGAAGTAGTGTGAGGTGGAGTACAAAGAAAGTGTGGTTTTATTAAGGATGACTATTAAAAACAGATTGAGATTTAAAAATAAAGGCCATCGGAAAATGTAAATCATACCGGATAAGGTCAAAATTGGACTCCTGTGTCCGTTATAAATAAATAAAAAAGACAGTTAACAGGTTGCTAGCGATACAAATGACAATTATTTTATTAATTATCTAGTGCGTTTATGGTGCAGAGAAAGTGACAGTGAATAATATTGTTGAGAAGACAGTGATCGTCAACCATTAATTAATCAGAATCATAAAAACACAATAAACATCACGAATTTTGAAGCTAAGATATTAAAGTGTTAGTTAAAGGGTTATTTCAACTGAATGTGTTAAATAGACGTATAGCGCAAGTCATAAGTAATTTCAATATTATTTGCTGCTAATTATTATTAAATTTTGAGATGATCAATTTTATCAGCGATCAACTTTTTGCTATCAATTTTACGTGAACGAATTCCAGCCATCTTCAGACGTCTTGTTGATTCATACGAACATGCCAAAAATGACTTTGAAATACTGTAGTGTGTATACATGTAATGGACTACGTTCTTCTATGTAATTATATCGAGCATAAGCTAGTGTTTTGCGCGAAGTTACAAGATTGTATACGATTGTTTGTTTACTGGAGATATTTTTGAAATTGTCGTGTGATATCCATACGCCCAATTCAAAAAGTGAATATGAATAAAACATAAATAATAACAAGGGACTAAAATGAGCTATTCATAATCTTTCTGAAATATATCATATCACCATTTCGTATTATAGATTACATTTCTGCTGTATGGTATTTGAAAAAAATCACTCTCAGATTCAAGTGACAATATTATCTATGATGTAACAACATAAATACTTTAGCAATTAATAGTTATCATTCGAAGAAGTAACAATCATGAGCATAATTATTATTTCAAATATTATTAATTAATATTTGACATTTTATTAAATCAACAATTATACAACATTCCTTATTAATATATTCTGTGGCTCAGGAGACAAGCTTGCGAGTCATTCTGAATTAAAAGATCATGGATTCGAATCACATATATGCATACAACTGAATATTTCAACATATTTTTAAGTAAACACAGGATTTGTGTTCCATCTGATAAACGAACGTCTAACACAAAAACCTCGTATAACACGGTCATATGGTTCCAGAACAAAGTCGTATAGTACAAATCCGTGTTATAGGAGGTTCGAAATTCATGCAAATGATATGAAAAATGTAGGGCAAATATATAGTTAATCTTGGAACGAAAATAGTCAATATTTCTTTACAATTACTATTAGTGCTATAAGTTTTAAAGGTGATTTAAATTTATGGATTTTTTTTATAATAGTAATAAAGAATTAAATTGATAGTCGTCGGCTTTAAGAAAAATCACTATCCGGAACGCGTGCAAATGGTTGACCGTGAACCGTTCTGCTCAGACTTAGATTGATTAGATACCTAATTATTGGTATCAATATCCATATCAGAAACGCATGATCGAACCCGATATCGCTGCGCTCGATGCTTTATTGCAACCGCTAAGCAAATAGCTATTTAACATTAAATTTACATTTCCCTACCTATTTAATGACGTGTAGTGAAACTTTCTTATGAATACGATATCTACAACAAACTATCTCGTATGTTTGATATAACGGAAATGTAGTTAGACTTGTACATGGAAATCGACTTTAGTTTAGGCAACGAAGGCTGTATTAGGAAAGTTCATTGAAGTGTCTACCTTTGCAGAGTTACTTCATTGAGTTTACAGTCAACTGTTGCAGAAAATAAGCGGTAATATAAACTGATATTATGGTTGCATAAATAATTAAAAATTATTTGACTGTGTTACTAAGCATGGCCAGTTTGAATCACAGAGTGAGATTTAAATTAATAGTCACTTAGCCACACGTAATTACAGATTATGGACCCCGTGGTGGCCGAGTGATAATCGCACGTCCTTAGGTGGCGGTTGCAAGTTCAAATACCACGTTAACTCCTTATTTAAAAAAATCGAAGATGCAGGCAGTGGCGTAGTGCGAGTAACAAATTTAGCGCCCTGACGCAAGTAAAACCGTTCCGTCCTTTTTAAGCCAGTTGCTGGGTACAAAAAAAACGGATATTAATTGCAGGTAAACGTTGTATTTTTTTAATCGCTTCAGATATGGTCCAACATGACTATCTTAAGTTTCCCCCCTCTGCCGAGGTGAGCTTAATCAGCTAGATAGATAAAAGTAACATAAAGTGGGATGTTTTCCAGTTTTTAAAAAATAACTCAAAAAATGCATCAAATCAAAAAGTTGTCAATGCAAAAGTTATAGAACGTAAAATTATGCATAAAATGAGTACCAACATGATGTAATTTGGTCTAGAAATATACATACCAGCTCATTTCAAAGTTTTAAGAAATCTTATCTTCCTAAGTTCGACGAAGAAAACATTTGTTCTTAATTGATTCTTTTGCGCACTTTCTATTTGTTCAGAATCATTCAGGTTGTCTTCTTCCTCGCTCAACTGAAGCATCTGTTCGTCGTTGTCATCATCGTCTCCTGTAGTAGTCGTTACATCAATTTCATAAGCGAAATTTAAGTATGGTCAGATGGAATCTATCTGTCATTTTTATACGAGCACATTGTCTTTTTTTCCACGGTGTCCTTTGAAACGGTTTCGTTATTTTGATGACCTGCTATAATACAGGAAACGAAAATAAGATAAGTCTTATGAAATTATTTGATTATGACGCTAAGATGAAAGAGTGTTTTAATCTTATAAAAAAATGGTATATTGTGAAAGAAACTTATGATAATACAATCCACTTGACGTATTATCATTTTCTGGCGCCGGTTCGTCATAATCTAAATTAGATAAACAAGATTTACAATTACTCAACACAATGTTGGGAATAAAATAATTCCATTACTTTTAACTTCCGTCAATGAGCCATACCGCGATAAAAAATGTCGCACCCACAGTTAAAATTTAATAATATTGTACCGACGATATCAACTTTGAATTACACGCACCCACACTGTATCCATGAAATAGGTTACAGACCTTTTGCGAACATATTGGAGCAGATAAAATTTAAATATTAATATGAAATAGCATAATTCGGCTCTGCTTAATATAACTGGGCGTAATTATTTTAAATATCAATTAACATGGAGATCTTTGTTAATTTATTTGTTTAATTATTTTTAATGATTATTTATTTAAATATAGGCTGTTAACTTTTAAAAATTATGTGTCCAAACGATATTTAGTGTTGTCTGAAGATTTTGCAGATAAAATACTGTGATCATAATAAAAGCTATTCATTCTCTAATATTATATGAAAATTATATGGAACTCCAATACGTAATAAATACAATAATATTATATTTGCATTAACATTGTTTATGAAAATTTGTCATTCATTCAACCTTTTTGCGCTGGTCTTGATTTCGTTTACAAATAAAAAAAACAAGTATTGTATCTGTATTAATATATCTCAAATTTTAAATACTTATGAGCAATATGGAAATAAGTTAATGCAATGGAAGCTATCAAATTTTTGCTACCTAAATTTTGATTGTTTCACCGGTTAGCGTAGTTGGTAGCGTGCGCGTCTAGTAATCCGGGTAATGCGGGTTCGATTCCCCATCTGTCGGATTTTAAAAATCTGAAAATACAGAACTGGATGCCTATTGGGTTGAGCAATCGTGTGACAAACGATTCTCGTGAAAAATAATCTGTCAAGACGTCTTCATATTTGCAGAGATCCCTTAACTCCACTATCGGAGTGCATATCTTCAGACTGTGTAGATCCATATGCTCCAATTTGGAAGCGAACATTTTATTTGTAAAACTTATTAATAAATAATTGAAGGTACAATTATTGTACCTTCGGTGAACTGAATTAATATTTAATATTGTGAGATTGGATGCACAATACGTTGAACAATTGGATGACATTAATCTCATGAAAAATATCTGTCAAAATAAAACTTCATATTGCGGAAACTTAATTTTTTCATTTCAGAATAATACAGAAGCCTCACACAAGAGCTTTGTTTTTTGCAACCTGCATGTCAAAAATATGATGAGAAAGTTTATTTATTTTGACGACATTAATAACTATGACATTAAGAAAGCTTTCTATAAATGATTAAAGATAATGTTTGACAGTTTTATTAATTTCTTTCTGTTAAACGTAAATTTATTGTTTAGAAACGTTGTATGCAAAATAAAATATAAGTCAGCGGCGTTTTATAAATGAAATTTAATATTTACCAGAAACTTTCGTGTTTGTTTGAAATTTAACAATAATTATATGCACTTATAAAGATAGCACTTTAATTATCCCACGGTCACTAAATCGCCCGCAGCCAAAGCGCTGTACGCCACTGCTAGCTAAATATTAAAGATTATTGAATAAAAATGTAATATAGACCGCTTCCTTATAATTAATGTAATCCGAAATTTTTTTAATGGATTTCGAAACTGTGATTTTATAAAAGATGTGTTTTTTTCTTTTACATAGGAGGCATGCACATTGCCTGGGGCTTGTTATTATTAAATCGATTGGCATTTGATTTGACATTCAAAATATATCCAAAGACGAACAATACGTTTTTTACGGAAGGTCAAAATGTTACGCCGCTAAGGATCATAGACAATAATTAAGTTTAGACGATTTCAGAATGGAATTAATATAAATTTATAGTTGTCGGTAGTGATATGTATAACGCCTCCTAATGAATGATTAGACAGGACAATTAAGTTAAAAAAAACTTCAATATTAAAAGTAATTCATATATTTGGGAATGAATAACTCGTTTGGTTATATTATTATGCCTAGAGATATTGAATATACTTTACATACGCACGTTTGATCAGTCATGAAGTCAACTGACAGTCAGAAAGACGCACCTCGATTAAATATTATTGATTAACGTTTCAACTCTTTGCTTGCGTAGTATCTAAAGTTGATATACAAAGCCACCAAGTTAGTATATAATTGATAATAAAAGAAAAGAAACAAATGGAGAGTTATGTGTCTACGTGAAATACCAGACTTATACTACAAAAACGTATCCGATACATTCTTTCATAATAACGCAAGATCAATTAAATCTGAAAATTTTCATCAGCGTAATCAAAACAATACATCAATTTCGATAACTGAGGGGTTGAAGCAGTCTCTTAGTATTCTTCTTGTTCTTCTTCCATATCCGCTCCTTAAGTGGAGTATATGCACACCGCATGCCGCCTCTAAGAATCACCGTCGCCCGCCAGTATTCTTGCGTCCTGCCAGGTCATACCTGCGCATCCCGTAACTTCGCCGAATACATTCTATTCGGTTTTCCTGGACGCCGACGAGCGGTCGGCTTAAAGAATAGGCAGGCCAGGTTCAGACTCTTTTGAGGAATCTGCAATATGTGGACGAGCCAGGTCCAGCGTCGCAGTTTCACTTTTTCAGTGATAAGTGGCTGCATGGTCCGTTCTTTTATCTTCTCATCATATCACTAGAATCCGCCGCAAACACCTGTTCTCAAATATTAGAAAACGGTTGTTTTTACTCCACTTTCAAAGTCTCATAGTTTTACTTTAGACTGATTGACAAGTATGAGGAACGAAAAAGATGGGAGGTTAGAAAGATGTGACAGAGATAGTGAGACGTCCTAGATCCATTTCGTGAATGTACGAGAGTATACGTGATCTTCACCTCATCTCCACCAATTATCAGAGTCATACGTATTCATTATATTGTTGCTGTTAAGGAAAAGGTCATTATCTAACATATTTTCCAGAATCGAGTTTTTCAATAAAATTAACTAATATATCGAATATGTATATTTTGAAATTATAATTTACTGCAATATGTGACAAAATAATACAAAAAATAATTAAATGCCCTAATTTCAATACACAAAATAACCTTTAAACGCAATTATTTTCACGAAATGTTTTTGCAAGTTAATGACTATATCTTTAACAACGCCGATAAAAAGTACAACATATTAGAAAAAAAATCTTTTAAGTGCCGAATTTCACTAATGTTTTATTCTACTGTAATATTTTATTGTAGGATTGTAAAATTGGATGTAAAATTATCGTATACTTTAATATTTACAATCGTGAAAAATAATCTGACAAACATATTGCGGAGATCCATATAATCCACTTCCAGAGCGGATATCATTACTCTGTATAGATCCAAATGCCGCACATTTGTAGAAAATATGATGCAAAGAATAATATGAAACATAGTTCAATTTTATTTTATAACAAATGGTTTCTTTTAATCATACTTTCCGTTACCTGCACAATTTGAAATAGTAGCTCAAATGATATTTCCTCCACGACAACGTATAAAGAATGTTTTATCTCTTATTTGGTTGAACGATTATATACCGAATCAACTAACATATATTTAGAAATCTGACGTAGTATTTGGTGGACGATTAAAATTTTACATTTTGGTACCAAATAATTAAACTTTAAAAGAACAATGAGTATTGAAATACGGAAACTGAATACGCAATAGAGCAAAATAGGTCTGTCACGAAGAATTTCTTGTTCTAGACATGGATTAAAAAATCATTTGCTTTGACATATTTTTGTAAAATTACAATGATTTTGCACGAATTCGACACAATGAATAAATTGTATATCAAAGTATGGCAATTATTATGTTTCATTGTCTAGTATGCAATGGTTCTTAAACTGTGTCACAACTAAGCTGTTAACTTTTCCCGGATTTTTTGTCCCCGGGAAATATATTGAGGATATGAGAATTAGAGAGTGTGGAAGAGCGACGACAACAAAAACGGGCAATTTGGAATACTATTCAATAAGTTACATTAGAGTCATTAGACGATCAAAATAAAGTGAAATTTGTCTATACACATATTGTTTACTTTTGACCCGTGTTCCTAAAATTAGATGGACAACGGAAATTGAAAAAACACGGATATTTCCTGGAATGGCCCACTACGAATTGTGCAGGATAGGAAATTAAGGAAATATTTAAAGTAAGAATCCATGCAGGATTAATGGAGGCTACTAAAAATATTTTAAAGATGACTAGATATAAATATATTTTGTTGTATTCCAAATTTGGTGCGTGTATATTTTGGGAATCACTGTGATCATTAAGATATCAGCTTGGCCTTATAGAATCTCCTTCTTGCATATGTGATGCAGGATGCAGGATGCCAATCACATCTTCTGGGAGTGTCTCCATATCTCGATTGAAAGAGAAGAGCTACTCAAGTCGGTTCGCCCATTCGTTGGACCGGTCGGTTATTGCGACTTAGTTTCTACGAAGGATAATTTTCTAGCTTTTAAAAAAATGCAAAATCTTACGGTGAATGAGAAGGTCTCTTCTCGAGAAGGCTATATATTAACAGGGTATAACGCCAACCAAGGTCTTGGAAAGCTGCTCCTGGGACACTTCTGGCACTTATGAAAAGCGCTTCACGTTCGTTACGCCCGCATAACGGATGTGGAGATGTGGCGGATGGTGGATTGGAAAACAAGTGTTATCATTCAGATGTCTCTTATTTCAAACTTATAAAGGAGGTTGTTAATATACTAACTAGTATAGTCAAGTCTTTTTTTCTTTCCACAGTCGAATTATAAAATGGTTCAACACAATTTCATTGAAATTAAAGAACACGCTGTCAACGGGGAACTATTGTATTATTAATGACTATTGAAGTAGCCAGACTAGGAAGTCATATAATAGTAGCATTAAAATTGATTATATTAAAATATATTGAATAAATTAATATTAAAAAGGTTGCAGCTAAATGTTTCATTAATATCAGCAAGAAGACGTGTCTTCTCTAAAGCGTATAGGTGTAGTTTGTTGTGTTTCGAAAAGAGAGATAAGGAGAACCTTTTGTTAAACACACAGGTTAATTATAAATATAACCGCGACACAACAAAACACGCACGCATGTGGGAAACGATATAATTAAACAGACATTTTCGTAATTTAATATGAGATATCTCATTGTTAAGCGCTGAGAAAAATGCACCAGTTGTGTTTTATGGTGAAAATGGAAAACAGGAAATCTGAAACGGTTCCACACAACTACCGATGTTCGGTAGAATTTACAAGTACACTTATTGTAATGTAAAAAAATAATATGTGTGCACTTTCTATGTCGGTTTTAATGAAATGTATGCAATTTTTTTCGCTGTAAGATTAATGTACAACTCAAATAATTTATTATTTATTAACAAATAGCTCCCAGGTAGCCGAGAGGTTGGTTAGTTAATGCGGGTTCGATTACCACGTTAGCTGGGATTTTCAAGATCCAAAAAATTAAATAAATTGGGCTGGGCAGTTATCGTAAAAAAATAACCCACCAAGACGTTGTGTCAATCCATATAATCCATTTTCGGAGCGGACGTGGTAAAACAATCTCTTTAGAAGTTTAATAATCATTATTTGTTACATCATTATCAAGACTACACTCAATTAATCGTGAATAGTTTTGTACTAACCTTAAAAAAATGGTGACTGAACATAAGACCACTTTCTAGGAGACTATTTTACAACTTTGATAATTTTTATTGAATTTTATTTCATTATACAAACAAATTCAATTATAAAGTTCAATAATTTCGTCATGTTTTACATATTTTTCTTTCACAATTTTATATTTAACGAGTTATTCATCATTCCTAAAAAGGTTTAAAAATTTAAATAACGTCACCACTTTGATACTTGCCAATGTAAAATACTTACTTACCTTAACTAACGTAAAATAATTTAGACAAAAACAAAACTTGCTTACTTATTACATACTTTGGATATCGCTTAACGAACGTTACGCCACAGTATACGCCGGCATAACGGGTGTGGATACGCGACGGTGGTAGCGGGGCATACAAGCTACAGTGCTGATAATCGTGTGATGAATAAGGAATAATTGTACTGAAAAGACGAAATAAATATTATGGGTGACATAGGGATATACACACGAGATGTTGTGTTTTTACTTGGCAGGGCAGCATAGGCGGCCTACCAAATTGTATGATTAACATAATGATGTTAATACGTAACCTAATCCATTAATTTTAAAAAATATATTTATTGAGTAATTGGAATTGGCCTTGGGACGTACGGAATATAACCAGTGATGCAACAAATGGACCCGATTGCAATTCCTACATATGAAATTCGAGATTTATTTAATTGTGACATAAACAAAATTTAGCCTATTAACCCAATTTTATTTTTTGGCTGATGTAATATTTTATGGCGATTCATCATCAAACAAATCGATGAAGTTGTTCATATTTTTACAAAATTTGACGAATTGATAAAACGTTCGATTCGTATTAATTTCATA
>JAGVSQ010004592.1:0-19105 GCA_022683975.1 Rhyacophila evoluta | reverse complement strand
GATTAAGACCAGGTGTGAGGACGGGGCGGGTGGATGGTGGGCACTCTTATTAGATGTTTCTATATCTGCATTTCTTTTCAAAACTCAATGTACGATCTTTTCCACGTGCCATAATCGGTACAATATAACTGCATAAGCGGAATACATGCACCAAATACCTGGTAGTTTGTTTTACCTAAATTATGCTGTATTACCGAGACAACCTATCTTGAGTTAGCAAAGTAAATGGGTAGTAGTGAGCTCCTATTGCGTGCTGTCATATTTTGAAACGTGAACCCCGTATCTGAAGCTAAACAAATAATATATTTGAAAGATAATGCGTCACATATATTTACAGATGTTTCCTAAAGTATTTCCAGCGCGATAAACATCAATTTCGTATTATAAAGATTGAGAAACGTATAGGAAGTAACATGAGATTTTTGTAAACACAAAAAAACGAATTTCAAATCGAACACTTAAATCCCGTTTAAGGCAGCATTCTGGGGCCGAAAACAAAATACAATATCTGTCGCGACTGTAATGCTCGACAGCTGTTTCGTAATAAAATTGGAAACAATAAAGGGGCGTTGGCCCATCGCACCCCATCCTCCCCTATAATATTTTGTGGGGATTTTTTTTTCGTTGAGGTAACTTACATGGGGAAAAAACATAAGCCATAAAAATATATTTAGACTTAGTGCTTCGCTAATCCGGAAACGTTTAGCAGAACAGTTTAAAGTGTTTTTCTTTTCATTTTTCATTTATTTGATTAAATATACATTTAATCGTCCAATTCAATGATATTTTATACACTCTATCTCAAATAATAATGGATACACAAAGCGTATTCATATTATATATTTAATTAATATGTATTTAGTGTTGGAAGTGTCCCAGAAGTACCCCCGGTAAATTTTTCTAACGTGAACTTAAACTTTACCCACAATTTGTATTCTAAAATAAACTATTTACCGTCGATAATTCATACAAATTACCTTTCCTTGTTGTATTATTGTAAAATATTGAAGAAGAAAATTTCGGAGTGCTTCCAAATGGTGTGATGGGCATCCTACAGTTTTTCATATAAGCGCATAGGAGCTCTATAAATATACTAAATATAGACATAAAACTTTCATGATTTGATCCAAATAATTTTGAAATAAAAATGATAGTCTATCAGCAGCCGATGCGTTATTGACTTAAGATTCCAAATAAAAATAACATTAGAACTGTGAAATTATGTTCAAACTCACATCTATAACTTCTAAAAAATCGCTGGCAATACATTTTTTATAAAGTGGAGCAAAAAGAAACTTTGAGAATATGTTCGTAATTCGTCTTCGTTTAAGCAAAGTCTCTCAAGAAATGGGTGTGTGTAAGAGTCGTATTAGGGTTACAGAAAGTTGTGACGACATCAGTTTTCATCCCTTCCCAGCAGCAGATGTGCTAAAGTGTCTATAAGTTGACCTTTAATCTGTATATCAATGTTGAATACACATTTAGTATAAGGCCTTTCGGTGTTTTACTACCAAGTTTAAAACATTGAAATCGATACTGACTCCTAATATATTTTTCAAACTGTGACATTTATCTGCTAAAACTAAATATAACATAAAAAGGACGCGTATGTTTGTGTAATTCTCTTTGTAAAATCTTTCATATTGTTATTAAATTTTGACCTTAGTAAAGTACGACTATCGATAGTTTTTTTTTGTAAGTAAACAATTATCCTATGGACAAAATCATCTTCCCAGATTTTAATCCTTTGTTTTAAAAATCATGAACATTAAATTCATATATATATATTTAGTAAGGCTATATTAGCTAATGTTTTTTTCATATTGGTTTGTTATATTCAAATGTTATTTCGCGATATTTAGACAACAATCATATTCAAAGAGTATAGTTATAGAGAGTATAGTTATAGTTATAGAAACCCAATATGTCATCATTGAACAATTGAGAACAAAATATTGATTTGATATAAAATACTTTACCAGAAAACTCAATTTAAATGGTTTAAAAATAATTTTATAATATATCATATTCAAGAATTATGGCTTTAGTAATAAGAATGAAAGTCTAAGAAAAACATCATCATCCATATAACATTTAGTAAATTCGCTATATTTTATTTAGTCTCATGGAAAATTAATATATAATGGTATTTAATTTATCAAATAAATTTTATGAACTAGATGATTAATGGACATGTGTGAATTTAAAAAAAATCTGTTTGATTAATCTTTTTTAAAAAATACTGTTTGTGACTTTACTTACATCCCTCATCTGGATTATCCATATATGCTAATAAATTTTTATTTAATTCCTACCAGTGCACAATTACGGATAAAAAAAATCTATCGTCCAGGTCAGTGGCGTAGCTACACATTCAGCGCCATGGAGAAAGTAAAATCGATGGTCCCTCTTGCTTCTCGAAATGTGTATGCTATCTGATCTATTTCGATTTAAAACCTTACGTAATAACAATTTATTTGAAATTCAAGACATTTAAACCATAATCTGTTAATTTTATAAACGTAAAGCAAATTATAATTCTTTATTTTGTTACATGGCAAATCTGACAGGTCGATATTTTGTATAAAAAAATCACATTTTGAAGTTCGCTTCAACTGCTCCACGGTAGCTATGCCACTGATCTACTTGTCGATAGAAATGTTATAGATTTTCAAGTCAAACCTAAACTATATATTATATTTAAAATTACTTTAATAGCACTTACTAAAAAAAGTGTATGGTTATAATGAAGTTCCGTGCTTAATTATCTATATTACATCAATTAAATATGTTATACCGCATAATATTTATCAATATATTTTTTTATCATTAATTTAATAGTACTGTTTACATTATTTTGTGTATATTACTGACATCTTCTATAAAACAATATTAGCTTTTTAAAATGTCAAAACGCTAAACTCATATCTTAGTAGAGACACAAACCTAAAATTGCATTTGTTTCGCTTAATAAATAAATGTGCTAATATCAAGTAGATGTCACTTTTATCTGTGTAAGCGTCGCGTACACCGCGATATTAAAATCATGAAATAATTATCTTTTATGTAATCTTAATAAGAAAAATATTTATAGATATAAATAAATAATAGTAAAATATTTATAGATTGTGGATTCTACAATCAGTAGATGATCCTAAATCTTACAAAAAAATCAATTGTCATAGTGGTAATTATGGTTGTATCATATAGGTCGTTGTTGTGTTAGATTTAGTGATAGATATAATATTAATTATAGTATTAATGTGTATGACAATGCTACGTGAAGTGGTTGTGGCTGCGTGTTGTGATTTTTCTAGTGGAATAGATTAGTTCAGTTACATTAGTAGTCATACCTTCTGTGTATGCAAATTTTAACTTTGCTTTACATTTCTTATACGCCAACGAAAAACTTTCTTGAAAAGATCTTTTAAATATATGTAATAATATTCATACATTTTACACATCATGTCAAATCATTTCTCATAAATTTTTGTTCAATAACATCCATCTAGATTCTAGAAGAAGTACTTAATACGTCATATGATATTTTAAGTTCAACTAATCTTCTTAAATCAGGCTCAACAGTTCCTAAAACTATTCATGTCTATTCATTTATTTATACGAGTACAATGGAAACGTAAAAAAATTATTCAGCTCATTTGATCACAGTCCGCGTATTAATAGAATTAATGATAATTTTTCCACCTACGAAATGCCGTCAAATACGTCAGATAACATTAGTATGAATATATCTATAAACATTTACGCAATCTGCAATGGTGTTTGCACTTCTAATAAAAGCTTACGCTCTTCAGGATTAAATGACCCGATATGAAATAATAAAGCTTTTGGTACAGAGATAGCACGAAATAACGTCGGATTATTACACATACAATACGTTATAAGCAACGAGTAAGTTTGAAACAAATACCGTAGCTTGGTACGAACTATTCTAGATTATATTATATAATATTCTATATAAAAAACATAAATTCTGATGTTTCTAGCAAGATGTCTTTAAATATACAGACTAACCAATTCAACTAATTAAATTAAATAATACTATCTTAGAAATTGTCAAAAGTACTTTGTTTTTACTCTTAAAGTAATCAATAATAATGAAACCAATTCGATGCAAACTTTCAGAACTCCTGATGATGTTAGTTACATCAATTTACGCGTTATAACTATAATATTATATGAATCGTATGGAATTAAAACAAGAACGTTCCAGAATTGATCATTTTGAGATATTTATGAATTGCATGCGATATTAAAATATAATATTGAATAGCCGATAGTATTTTATAAGATATAACCTTATATAAATTTAATGACATGTTACGAAAGGGATGATCTATTTTTTAACACAATAAGACGTCGAGGCAACTGTTTCTCTAAGTTTCTCATCAGTCGCTTTGTATTTTTTTAGATTATGCTGGCCCTTCTCAACCTTCATTTACACACTATAAATAATACCCGATCGTCTTCTTAGCTATGGGACTCTCGTCGATTGGAAGAAGATGCAAGCGAAGTTCAGGCTTACATATTCCAGCAAGTACCAGTGCTGCTATATGCTTATAACGTAAGAGGAGGCTGCTCGGTGTATTTCCTTATCTCTAAGTTCGTCACATCATAGATATATATATATATTCAAAACTATGAATTAAATATACGACATTAATTCAATGTGTACGAATGTATACTTTCATATTCTGATTAGTCAAGGTTAAACGATCGAGTGTAAGCCTTCGTAATTGCTTGAACATTGCACTACAGTAGAACTTCGATATAATGGACCAATGGGAGTGAGGTGTCCGTTGAAGCCGAAAGTACGTTATATAAAAGTCGGTTTTCAAAACGAATTTTATTATAATAATAATTATATTCAAGAAAAGTTTCGGTTCTTTTATAATAATCTATCAAAAATTACGAAAATATTTTTAAAAATTCCATGACAATTACATGCTTTTTCAGTCATGATGTGATAATCGTGGTCTACTTCTAACCACTGTAAAAAAATTTCTTCTGCTACTTATTCTCCAGCATTATTCTGTATTTTATACAGAAATCAAGAATTTATAAATCTATAAATCATCCTGGCTATCAATTTTTCCGATCATCATCGGAGACGATGTTTGTACTGTGACTTCTTTACAGATAGTTCGTTACGTCGAGGTTCGTTTTAATGAAGTTTTACTGCATTAGCATTGAAATACACAGACAGTAAGAATTAACTGACCAAAGTAAGTTTAATACATGACAAATTTTACTTGAAAACAACTTCAGTACAAAAGTTTGACATAAAAAAAACATCACACACTCAACCTATTGATATTTGCTTTTAATACAGTTATTATAAAGATAGCGTAGGCGCTTGTTATTATTACAACTCTACGTCAAATAATCTATTTTCTCGTATATTAATTTACATAAATTTGTATAAACGTATATTTTTGGAACATATTCAGAAACTTCTTGAAATTCACAATATTCGTCGTTTAAAAATAATAAAAAACACTTTAATATTACATCTAATACATTATAAAAAATAAACAATACAATTTTTCACATTGTTTATGTCTACGACAAAATAATTGAAAGAATTCAAGATCACCTTATGCGTCTGCGATATTTTCACCTTGTCTGAAATGTATCATGACAACATTGTAATTAAACTAAAAAATAAATTTATTTTTATCAATTCTTCTATTCACTCCGTGAGCCATTAGTATATTAATTACGGTGTCACTCAATATAGTGTATTTTAACGTAGCAGAGCGACTGGTTTCAAACGTAGCAAATGTTTACTTTATTTTTTCATTAGATGCTGTCTTCCCTGCAAGTGACGGTGACGAAAACAATTACAATAATTGTAATATTGAAGCATGCGCTATCATAAAAATGTTATTCTTGAATCTACAACTAGAATATACATCGTCAGTCGAAGGACTGTTTTCTTAACACATCTTTACCTTCATAAAACATTGTGCACACAGTAGTATCCTTTGACATCCGTGTTTTATCCAAAATTATTTAACATACTTCGTCTTAAGATGTGTAATACATAACTATTTGTATCCCATAACTAGCTTTATTTCCCAGCTTTGCTTGGGACAGATTCAAAATCGTTCAAATTTATTTGATTCATCGCGTTCTTACATATTTATTTCAATAGATGACTGTACACCAAACATGATATTAAGTTGGCCTATAAATGGCAGCCAGAATAGCATAGGAAAATTTCATCTCGCTAATATTCCCCCTTACATAAATGTGTTCAATTTTATATTATAGATTATTATTTATTCAAGTATAACTTACAAGTATAAAAAATATAATATTGCAATTATGAAGACTTTTCTATTTAATAATAATTTTATTAGGTTTACGTAATAGGTCTATACACATATATTAACTTTGAGTTGTGTTGTGTTGACCAAGTTTGCAAATTGTGTCCTTGTTTAGTCCAGGGTGTCAATATTCCATCAGATGCTTTTAACACTCCGACAACGGCCGTGAAAAAAATCCCTTCATTTTACTTCGGATGTTTTTTGTGTGGGTGACTGTCAGACACTATGTATACTAATACTACTTACTAAAAAATACAGCGTGTTCTAGAAATCTATAGAGGTTTTCCTCGATTTTCGTCGGAGATATGTTCCAGCACCTTCGTCCTGAATCAACTTTCATGAAGAACTTATATAAATATATATATGAAATTGCGAATAATATAATACATATTAATTGCCGCTTTACGATGCACTAAAGTGTACACAAATAAGTATTTATTTTTTAAATAATAGTTTTATCAAAAAATACAATTCGAAAACTGATGATTTTTTTTTTAATGAAAGTTAAATGCGAATGGAGAACAAGTCAACGTTAAAAAAGTATAGAAATTGACTACAAATTGATAAATAAAATAAAAATTTTATGCCCATTCTACAGAAGTTGAACAAGAAATTTTTTTATTCTGTATTCTGTAAACATTTATATGTGGCATATTAATCGGGTTATTTTTTATTGATGAGTGTAGAATCTACAATGTCTCTATGCGCATATACACATTTCAAATATATGTCCTATTCTTTGACAAAACAGTTTCTTTTGTTACATTTAATAAATTTTAACTGTTTTATCCAATAAATGAAAAAGTTGCGGAGAAATATCTAAAATTGTTACTCTGATAGTTTTACTTTAAGAGTATTTCGCGAAAAAAAAATCCCATTTCTTTGTCGTAAGTCCAAATTGCCGTAAGTTGAATCGTCGTTAGTTCAGAACTACTTGTTGTTTTAAATAACAGCATTTTTTTTGTCAAAATGGACAATCTCTCTTAATAATCTTAATATACATAAGAGGACAAATTGAAGCTTTCTAGAAAATTACGCAAATTGGCAAATGAAAATGCTGGGCAGCAAATTTTTCTGCCGAACTGTCATTAACTGTGTGGTATTTATATACTTTCCATCACTACATACAACCGCATTAAAAAATGAGTTGCATTGTTCCACACACATCATATTACATGGTATGCCGTGAAGTCGTTATGCGCCAACGATATTAATCTTATGCTCGGCAAACTGAAAACTGCTTCAGTTTTGAACATAAAATGTGTGTTCATTACAAATAATACCGTGTGATATCAGTTGTTTCAATGCCTCACTTGTAGATAGTTATAGTGAAGAAATTTACTCTGTGGAATTTCGATAATAAATTGATAAGCACGACTAATGAAAGAAATTGTGTTGATGGCCAGTAAAGGTTATCTATTATTGTATATTTAAAAATATCGATTTTCAAATCTCTTCTTCAATAAAACAAATATGAATAAGTATAACATAAATGGTTTAGATACGAATCGGTGTCAAAATCATTTAAAAGTAAATTTAAAATTAAAAGTCATGCATATCTGCAGAAATATAAATGTTGTTTTACAAATATATTTTGTATCGTAACTTGGAACACCCTGCATACATTTCCGAACTGATAAAAACGTATTGATACGAACACATCTATTCCCGAACAAACCTTCCACATTTAAATAGGAGTCCATTTTAATTGCAAGCGTTATTACGAATTGTTTCGCTACTGAGGCTGCATCTAACATAAGCGTTACACAGAGAGTGCTCCGAGTGACAGATTCGCGATAAAATATAACGAATTGCATTAGGGAAGCTTTCAAAATATTCCCCTCGAAAAAAGCTCGCGTAGAACTTTCATCACAATTTTCGATCGGCGGTTGTCAGTGACACATTTAATTACGAGACGCCATATCGCTCTATCTATCAATCTTTTTTGACATTTTTTTTCTGTGATATGAACTTCGAATAAAAGATACGCAGTTCTTTTTATCATTCTAATAATAAATATACATTATTTATTTTAAAAATTCTCTTCGAATATTTACCAAAAATATTTATTAAATTTATAAGATAGTGTTTTCATTTTTCAAATTTCATTGTATTCGTACTAAAAGCTCAAGAGACAAAATTATACTTCTCATCAAACAAGCGAGAAAAATGTTTCCTATGTTATTTTTTAATTTTGTTGTGATATCAAGTACTGTATTTTTTAATAATGTGAAGTGTGAGTATTACGCGCAGCACAGTGGCACCGAGAACTCTGATCTTTTCACCAACGAATGGCTAGTTAGGATAGAAGGAGGACAACAAGTGGCTGAACTTCTGGCTTTGCAGTTAGGATATTTGTATGGAGGCGAAGTAAGAAATTTGATATGATTGACATATTGCAACTTAATTAATTTTTAAATCGGCAGAATCACACTAAGACTCAATTCATTTTGTTTTCACTTTGATATTGAAATTGATTGAAATTTAAAATGATTTTAATATTTATTTACAATGCCTATGATATAAAACAGAAAATAGTGTGTCTGTAACTCCTCCCAAACTGTGAACAGTAACAACTTGAAATCTTCACATGTCATTTTTAGAGCAACTATGTTACTTTTAACTTTAAGTCTCATCACCGATAATAAACAGGATACTGAAAATATTGTATACTAAGTTACTATTCGTGACCAGGTTTTTTCTATTCAATAAGTTAAATATAAAATAATAATTTTCTAAATGTTTTCAATGACTTATTAAATGTGTTTAGCTATCACGCATAAACGTATACGCATCATAGTTGATTTAACTCATTCATGTAAATATTTTATATGATTGTATTATATTAAATTAGACATAATCAATATCTTAACAAGTTTCAGCAAGTACATTTTAAATCTATCAATAATATTTTAGAATTGCTATTCAACATTTGTTAGATTTTATTATCTTCTCGGGCCCCTTCTTTTGTGAGGCATACGTCAGCATGTTATGATATTTCGTATCTAAAAAAAATTTAAATTCTTATCAAGAAAATATTACATATAATAATTGTTTATTCACGGGCATAATTCGATTTTATACGTTCATTTGATTTGAAAATACTACTTCATTGTTATCTATGAAAAATAACTTAGGTTTTTCTAATAAAAACAATGAATATTTCAGACTAATATTTCTTTTAATACCAATAAACAAGTGTTTCTACTATTCAATGGCAATATTTCCTTATTTGTTATTTTGTGATGTTTTTAGGAGTATTACGTGAAAAAAAAATCTTGCTTGTATAATCAGAATATAGGTTTTTTTGCTACTCAAACTTTTATCGAGCTTACATTGTAAAATCATTTAATTGAAACACAAACAAAAGAGAAAAAGTTAAGACACAAACATTTTCAAGAAACACGGCTGCAATAAAGCTGCTTGTAATTGCGTTCTCCTTCAAGAATCACGCAATAACAACATTTATTTTACTTACAAAATGTTTGTAAATCGAAAATAGAGAAAAAATACAAAAGTATGGAATAATAAACACACAAAAGCTTATTGAGTTCTTCCCAATATGCCCATAATCCATAAAGTAACAGTATTTATAGAATAATACATAAAAATAATTCAGAAGAGACAACTAAACCAAACTACACACCCACAAAAACCACGCAAAAATTGTTATTTCTCACACAATTGCAAATCATTTTTATTACATATTATTCGTATATATATTTCAAATGACTAATTTTCTTTATTATTTTTGGGAGATTTAATTCTTAGTCTTAGTCTATTTAACCAGTCAGTCATTATGACTTTGTGTCAGTAATTTTGTAACATTTCATAAATATGTGTCATTTTCTCGAAGCCAGAAGGTTTTTTTTTCGACGGAGACAATTTTATTATATCGATTTAGGATAAGAATCGTGCACGCAGACAATGTCTTGATAAGCCGATTTTTGGATATCTATCACTTTGAAAAATTATTCGTGCTCGTTACGCCATGATAAGCAAGTTCATAACTTGGTACACACATATGATAGGTGATGGAGAAGAAAGAAAAAATATTGTTTGTTACAAAAAAGACATTTTACTTTATACCAAACTATAGTCGCAGTTCATGTTTGGTCTGTCTTTTAATACCATTAACCACGGATTGTAATAATATCATTTAGAAGGATTACTGTATGCGCAAACAGTAAAATACATCATTTTATCACAATTCGATCATTTACAATCGTAAACGTGTTTTTCCATGTGCCACTTCATTTTCCTCAGCCTTTCCATTAGCAAATATGCATTTGATATAAATGTTTCGCGATCATATGTAAATCTAAATAAAACTTGTCATAGTTAACTATAAAGAATCTTTGAAAATCGTTTTATTAGTTGCTAAAAAACTTTTAAGACAAATATTTGAATTTTTTTAATACTAATCAATAGTATAATCATTGAAATTTCATTCTAGTTCATTCGCACAATCACTTCGAATTAAATTTTCGTATGCATGAAATACTTACCGTAAAATAATTTATTCCCGTTTTATCTACTATACTCTGTGATATCTGTTTCATATCAATTCAGTATTCAAGATTATTAATAAAGCTTCGTCATAAAATAATCAATATTTTCACTCCTATGTTTCAACAAATATTGTTGTTAACCAAACGCACAACCCAATAATCATACCTATCACTCGTACACTATATTATATATTATACAATCTGGGGAATTCGGGTTCGATTCCCCATCTGTCGGATTTTAAAAATCCGAAAATGCAGACCTGGATGCCTATTGGTTTGAGTAATTGTCTGACAACAATTCTCGTGAAAATAATCTCTCTAGACGTCTTTACACTGCGGAGATTCATATAGTTCTCTTCCGGAATGGATATCTTCAACCTGTTTAGATCCATATGCTCCACTTTAGGAGCGAACATATATATATAAAAAAAGATATACCAGCTAGCGACATCCGTTTCCGAGTGAATCATAAATACGCTAGTTAATCTACTCCTGCTTGGATATTTGTGGTCCCACGTGTATATTTTTACCGTCATATATAGTGAATTAAATAGTTTTTTTTTATTATTATGTGTATTATACTGTTATGCTACAATAGTTTCGATAATATATCAGTATTGTTTTATCAAACTTTATTAGTTTAATTCAATTAGGTATTATCCATTTTTTTTATCGTATTTCATGATATATAGCGATAAAAGTGAACTTAGTCATGACAATTTATAGAAATGGCTTATATCCAGAGACGACAGTATTTAGTACACACGTCATGCGTACATGTTTTATTCTGTGTTAATTTGTTGGATCAGATGGTAATCCCTGTTCATTTGTCTGGCTTACTTTGTTTGTTTACAGTTTGTGCAAACCTCACGTAGGTTGTGTCATGCCAGAGGTGGTGAACTTCGTAAAACAGTATTAAATAAATGAACTTACAAAACAGAGCAGTAGATTTATATTATTTTCAAGTGTACCATCTTAATATTGATGTAAAAAAGCTTTTTTTATGGTAAATACCGATTGCAGCTTTTTTCAGGAAAAAACTCAAGTATACATATTGTTTTTACGTTATTATATCGATACAATTTATACATATTTTAACTACAAATAAGCATTTAATTATGTAAATGATAATAAACTATTGGCGGACACGTTTTGCGCTTTCATAAACATAATTGTGTTATGCAATTGTGGGCATTTACAAAACAAAATTTAATAATATCGTGTTTCTTTATTTCTAATAATCAACGCTAATTTTTTGGGATACACTTTTAAAATAAAACTTTCTATTTTGTCTCTTATTGACAATATTTTAGTAATTGTTTTTATCCTGTACCCGTAAATTGGACAAGAGACTTATGTGTCAATATTAACAATTATTGTAGTTGACTTAAAATGAAAATAAATGTTTTGAAAAAAAAACTTACACATACCATTTATTTTGTACCCCATGTATCATGATAAGCTGTGTATAATGGATAGCCTTCGCATTGTTTCTATTTCAAATGATTAATCTATCTTCATCGGCATCCCTTAACGAAATCGAAATACCATTAGGGATGAATTCAATTTACTTTTTAAGTGAACGTTGATGAATCCGTGTGATTTATCTTTATTCAATAATACGCTGCCTTTATCGGCCGTTTTTATAACACAACAAAAATATAAAACAAAACGATGTAATTAAAAAGTTCAAGCACGGTCACGGTCATCATCATTAATCCGTTATTTATATTACGAAAATTTCCATTTTACATAGTTAATATTAAATTCATTGGTTAGATCAATATTTCAAAAACGGTTTAGGCTTAAAACTCGTCAAATGGTAGCCGGTAGCCGGGAGGTTAGCGTGCATACCTCACATTCGAGAAATACGGATTCAATTCCCACATCTTTTGGATTTTTCAATCTCCGAAAATGCTGGACTGCATGTTCATTGGATTGGCAACCATGTAACAAACAATTCTCGCTAAAAATAATCCGACAAAATATATCTTCATATTGAGTAGTTCCACATTCAATGCGGACATTTTGACATTATACGCATCCATATGCTCCAATTTCAGAGCGGACATGATAAAAAAACCATTAATAGTTTTAATGCGGCTCACTCTACGGCACAATTTATAATAATTCCAAATAAAGACACTCGCTACACATTGATATTTCTTACTTAGAATATATTTTTATGTTGTTTGTATCTGATTTTTGGTAATATTACTATGCATTTTCTCATTAAAATTAGTGGGATGTTATACATATTAGTCATATTACTTTTAACCACATGCGTTCTGCCTTATGACATATTCGTGGAGAATATAATGCCGTCGCAACTGCGATCGGTTTGCGTCTTTGCTAATCCATTACAATATTTTATCTTCAATCATCGACGTATAGATGGCATGAAAACGCTTAATAAAAAATACATATTGTGTTGAAGGAAAAATTCTCGTCAAATGTAACGTGTTATTCGCACATTGTCCTACGATGTTTTACGTAAATTAAAATTTCCTAAAGATATACACACAAAAAAAATCTTTACACCTTGCTATCAAGTGGTTTTAAGACGATGTATAAGAAAAAGCTAGTACCCAATATATTATACAATTTATATTTCAAAATAAAAAAAAATCAAATTATTCTCTCTATTGTTTTACCTTAAGTCTTAAAAATATATAATAATATTGTCACATGTGTAATAATGTGTAGAAAAAAGTTGTATCTTGGACCCGAGACAATGAAACCATTTTGGGAATCTATGCTCTAAAAAAAATATCTGAAATATGAGTCGCTAAACGCATTAAACCATCGATTTCAAGCTACTAAGGTCAGAGGAGGCGCCAAAATTTGAAAAAAATGAAAAAGTTGAAAAAAACATTTCTTTATCATATACCTATTAAAAAAAATAAGCGGAAAAAACTCTTTTTTGGGGGGCATAGTAGCAAAAAAAATTGCAAACAACTACATTACACAGATTTTTTTAAGTAATAAAATAGATTTATAAATTACGACAAATAAAAAATATAGGTGTCTTTTTCAAAATAATATATTTCGATGGCCGAATCTAGACTGCGGGCCGTCCTTTAATGATTTGTTGTTTATAATAATTAAACGATTTTTTTTAATCTATATTAATATTGATTATAATGATTGCCATTAATCAAAACATGACTAATCAATTATTTTATTAGCAGAAAAAAAATGCTTTAATTTTATTTAATTCTTTACCGCCAATCATTTTTTTATGGATAATATAACATAAATTTTTTTTATGATTATTTATGAAAACACACAAAAGTTCAAGGCTGTTTATAAATAGACGCCCCGTGTCCCATGGGTCTCCTTTCTGACGCATGAATGTAGTTCAAACGTATCAGGTTGTCATGTTATCAGAGAAGGTAGAGAAATTCGTTGCGACGAACCGCGCGTTTTCAATTATTCACATGTGCTGTGGAAAGGGGTTCGCTGTGTGTATGTGAAACAAGCAGCATATAAAATAACACAATATGGCAAACATCAAACACGTGACATGAGTAAAAGTAACAGGAGACGATGCGCTTTATGAGGGTAGATTATTTTTAATGACTGAAATATGCATATTGTGCTGTTGCTTCAACCATGAAAGCTTCTAACAAAGCAAAAAAAAGTTCAAGTTAAGTTAAAAGTCAAAAGCATTCAGTCATATCAACCAATTAAAATTAAGCTTTATTTAATATTTCTTCTTGCTTATATTCTAATGGTAAATAAATCATCAGTTTTATAACATACATAATTAACCTGCGACAAAAAACTATTTTCTCGTGTATCGTATATTATTGTAAAAAAAGGCTTGAAATAGTTTTATAATAGTAAATTAAGCGTATATCTTCAAAAGAGGTTATTATATTAGCAAATTTAAACATATTTATCTCTTCATTGAATAAAGTGTTTTAAAAAAATGTTAAATCACGGTTAGTATAAATAAATTGAATAAAAGCTTAGATATAATGATTTTTTTTCCCAGAAGGATTAGCAGCAAAAATAAGTATTCCGATGGCATATCGAGAATGACCTTCCATTTAAAAAGGATTTACGTTTATATAAGGTATAATCCGAAGGCTGTATAGCATATTAGGTAGACAAAAGCTTTGGCTTTCAATTAACATTGTATCAGTTGCAAGGTTTTTTCCTATTAAAGAATGATAAATTTTGTAATTCTTGTCATTGAATAATAAATAAGCGGCAAGTAGACAATAATTTTCTAGCGTATATTCGTTGGCATGGTCATAATATTTATAACCACACCAATTTAAATTAATTGACTGACATATTCAAATGAGGCCTTTCACAATTAAAAATCAATATTTTTAAGCTTTTGAGAGCAAAGCTTTTTTCTAAAAATGTGGCATTGAATAAATAATTACTTACACATCTTTATTTAATTAGTTAAATGTGTAAATACTCTGTGAACATCGCAGCATATACGATATAGATTATTTTTCATTTTCTTTTTTTTCTCATTTGAATAGAGAAACATCTTTATTCGAGTGTGATATTGTAAAATAATTTACTACAGTAATAATATTAATAACCCAAATGCTTGCACAGATGGAAACTGATATAAATAAACACAAATGAAATCAAGAAACAAAACTCGGAAACGAAATATTAAATTTATATTTAAATTATTTTTTTATTATTTTATATTTTAGATATTTTTTTACTTCCTGCTTTTAATTACCTTTTGAGAGTTATCATTTTGTTTTCTCTCAAAATTAAATTACATTGAAACCTAAATATTAAATTTTATCTTATTAATATTTATTTTTACTTTATTTTATTTTATCATAAATAGATTTGTGAAGTATTTTTAAACTTGTTATTGTATTTAACACTTTAAATACGAGCGCATAAGGATCAGGTCTGCCACGTAACCCTTGCTTTATATTAGGAAAACAGAATCTCATAGGAGGTAAAAAAAAGCTTTCAGTAGAACATGAACAGCGATGCACGTCATGTCTATATATGTACTTACCTCTAGTATAGAAAATATTTTAACTGTGGCGTTATATCTACTTAATTTAACAGGATTCCAGTGATATATCTGACTATCAGACGTCAGACACTTCATAATAAATTATATTGATATTTCTTTACGGATATCACATATTAATAATTCCTGTTATCTTTTATTATTATCTACTTCGTTTAGTCATAAAAATAATTTTTCCAAACCAATATGTGTATGATTGTAAAAATATGTACACATTTATTTAATGAAATAATTATGTAAACGAATTTTATTTTTATAAAAAATACCGAATTTTTTTATTATAAAGCATTCTTAACATTTACTCTTTAAAAGCATTAGAATGTATAATAAAGCTTTTTGTATATAGTGCATTGATTGCATTGTGCACAGATAGAAAGAGACCCATAATTTATTTATTATGTTGTTTCAAATATAATTTTGAATTAATTCAATTTAATTTTAAATAATTTCCTTTTCGATCTGACGTTAATTTATTACTGCCATATGGAACCAAAATTAAAATATTATTCCTAATTACCATCTCAAATCACACCACTTATATGCCACTACTCTGATATTCATTTTTTTTTCAAAATATTCAGTATTATTTGTGTGGTCTTATTTAATGTAGACATTAAATTAAATATTTTAATTACAACTTCCAATTATTTAGAAGAATTTAAAGTGTTAAATGAGTTACGATAAAAGAAAACAGTTGTTTACCTCACAAATACTGCAAACAATAACAATATACGAATTCCCGAACGAAAAGCTGCGACCGAGCTTTTTTGATTAAGCTTTCCTTATTCCGACCATCGAATTGAAAGCTCAATGCTCAAATAAGCACGTACTGTTACTAGGCGCACATACATCCCGAGTAGTAAACGGTTACAAATATTTTTAGCTATGTTTTCAAAGCGAGCTTTTGCTGGCGCGGCTTGCTCTTTATGATCGAAGCCGTACTTTTTGTGTTTTAATTTAATTGTTACCGAATAAATTAAATTTACCATCGTAATTTTCAACCATATTTATTATTACAAGGGTTTTATATAGTATAATAATAGAACGATTAAAATATCTTCTATAATACAAATAAATCCACTTTTCACAGCAATAAAAAGAAATAAATAAATATGTTTTATAATGATTTTGTGCGTAACATATTATTTTCGCTGCATTTATATTTTTTTGAAATCCAAAATAAATATTTCAAGCGAATATAATTGTGTAACAATTATAATACGTTTGGCTGATACTTCTTTATTATTACGTCATTCTGTTGATAAAAGTTTGCCTTAATTTTATTTTGATGAGTACGCATAATAAATTTATATCGTAAAATAAAAAATACAATAATTGCTCTATTTTAAACTCATAAAAAATATTTAACAAAAATATCCGTGACGCAAACCATTATACAAAAACAAGTTGAGGGTGCATTTCGATCAGTTCTGTGCGCCATTTTCTATTCACAACCAATAGAAAAATTCCACAAAACGTGGAAACTCCCGAGTTCCACTGAATTTAACAAGACACGTGACCTATTCCAAAGAATCAGGTGCCCATAAAAGAACGCGGATATACGTTACCAACGCTTTGAAGAGCGAGCGAGGCGAACTACATCACATATTGCCGTCGCGCTCGCTCTTAAACTATCACAAGCTGTGGGTATCTATTTCGGGGGGTTGGAATAACCTCTCTTTTGTGTAGAACCGATATTGTTTGGTTCATCCTAGAAAAGATAGATACTACAAATCAGTATGTACAGCGTAGTGCTGTTTATTTATGATATACGCGTGCTGCGATCGCCACATGGTTAGAACTTGCGGTGTAATAAGGGGGAAAGAGATAACACAAAATGCACGTGCATCGATTTTTTATTATCATTCGCGAAAACACCTCATTTGCCCATCCGAACGGGTGTTCACAGCCTAATAAAAAATTAACATTAATTATATAATATTCACAAAAGGTCTTTTGTGCTTTATTTATTTAATGCCGAGGCTCATTTTGCGTGTAAAATAGATTGTATAGAGCAGAGGTCGGCAAACCATAGCTCTTGGGGTATACACGTGCGGCTCTTTTTTCAGTGAATTGATGGATTTTTTTCTTTGATTTCGTGGCTACACTTTTGGCTCAAGAGATTGCCGACTCCTGGTATAGCGTATGAAAAGTGACATTTTAAATTAGCTTATGAAATATATTTCTTTTACAAAAAAAAAAATCAGCAACGTTTTTCCTAATTTACAATCCGAGATTATATATATTTATTCATATATCTTATCTGAATTAACTACTTATATCTAGACAACGTATTTATGCGTATGTTTAAATTAAATTTGAATCACAAGCCATAAAAAAACATTTGCATTTATTTTCATACTACCCATGACATACACATAGCCACCACATTCACTAAATATTCTCTTTTTCTACAATATCAACAATTAGTATTATCAGAACAGAATCAGGTTTCACAGTAAAAAAACATTATATGTGACTAATTATAATTCCTGACAACATAAAAATACTTCATTAAAATTGTGGATAGCTATTTTCACGTCATAATTAAGATTATCACTTTTTTTTCTAATTTTATAAGTACAATCTTATGTCGACTAAATTATATCATATTTATAAGATCTTAAAAATAAAACTTCTGCCTTTTCCTGGCAATTGTGCATAGTATAATACAATATTATCTTATAAAATGTAACTTAAATAAATCACCAACTTTGTTTCTTAATTATATAACAATATATTAACATAATATTTGAAAGAAGCCATACACATTTTTAATATCTAGCATCCTAAGGGATGTTATAAAATCTCTATTACCACTCTTGAAGAATGGGCGTCAAATTGATGATTAGCATACTGAACACCTAACAAATTCCAATATAAACTTACGCTATAAACACAATAGAAAAGAGTATATAATCTGTTGTATCTCAAACACATGCAAAAATCTTAATATTGTCTACGAATTTTTATTTTCTGAACAAAATCAAAATCCTCTTTAACAAACGTTTTCAGATTTACTATCTTCATACATTTTAATTCTTCAGTATATATTGTTTTTAAATTATCATAAACAAAACTGTGTCTAACAATATTTATATTCGAAATATTCCAAATGAAAAGGATTAGTTTTGTGTATCAAGTGTATATAAAATGTAATATTATATAATTAATATTTTCGACTGATGGTGCTTGATGGAAATTGATTTTAA
>JAGVSQ010004591.1:0-19110 GCA_022683975.1 Rhyacophila evoluta | reverse complement strand
TTAAAATCAATTTCCATCAAGCACCATCAGTCGAAAATATTAATTAGTTAATTATTGACTTTAGGAAAATCATGGACATCACCTGTTGTGTTTCAATAACGGAATTTGACTGAATATTTGGATAATGAAATTGATTACTTAACAGTATTTCTATTTTTATTGTAAAAGTACAACAAATAGATCTCTCTTGGCCACTAATAAATTTATTGGCAGATTTGTGACAGCAAATCTCATTTCGAGAATATAATGTATTAGTACAGTATAATCCTCATTTAAAAGTTATGCTAAATCACTTAAATAATATTGACCATCACAAACCGCAAGCATTCCTCTGTATTATATTTCTATAATCCTTAATTCTAATTTTTCATCAGATCTTGGGATCAGGGCTTCTTCAGTCAAGTATTGTTCAAGGAATGGTATTTAAGAGACAGATAGAAGGAGACATTACATCAATGAAAAGTGCCAAGATCGTTCTGTTCTCATGCCCTGTCGACATTGCTCAGACAGAAACAAAAGGAACAGTCTTGATCAAGTCTGCAGAAGAGCTCCTCAACTTCAGTAAAGGAGAAGAGTCTCAATTAGAGGATAGAATCAAAGGCATCGCTGACTCCGGCGCTAAGGTCATTGTGTGTGGTGGAAAATTCGGTGATATGGCTCTTCACTACATCAACAAGTATAAAATGATGGCTGTCAGACTTAACTCCAAATTCGATCTCAGGCGGTTGAGCAAAGCATGCTGTGGAACTGTACGTATAAAATCATGCAAGAATTTATTTCACACTGCATTTACAAATTTATCGTTCACTTAAAATAAAAAAAACTGAATTACTTCTTTTTACTTCCGAAACAACGAATAATGAGTACATCATGAAAATATGTCGTAACAGCTATTTTGTGAGGATTGATGGTTATCTTTCTGCTCCACTTGTTCCTTTGAATATCTACCATAAATGTCTATATTTATCTATGAACGCTAGTGATTGAGTGATTTATAAAGGTAAGTGCTTGTCCACTGACCACTGTTCGTTCAGAGAATTTACATGTTAAATGGATATTATATTTTATAAATAGAACAGACACCATAATTCGAGCCTTGGCGTAATTTATATTCTATCTCTTCCAATCCTTCAAATCATACCAAGTTAGAAAACAAATTCTCACAAAAGATCACTATAGTAAGATTTATAGCTCTTTGACACAATGAATAGGCTAAATGTTACTCGAATGTCAACACACTCATAATTATTATTTTTACTGCATTTCATTCAAGGTTCTCCCAAAAGTGTGCATACCCAGTCCTGAAGAATTGGGTTACTGCGACACCATCACAGTCCAAGAGTTTGGAGGAACTGCCACAGTGGTCTTCAGTCTTGCTGGAACACAATCTAAAATTGCTACAATAGTTGTGCGTGGTGCCACAGACAACTACATGGATGATATTGAACGAGCGATTGACGATGGTGTTAATACGTTCAAAGGAATTGCTCGCGATGGAAGGTTCGTGGAATTATTTCCCATCCTGTCAAATAACTTAAAATATGTTTTTTCAATCTGAACAACACAGTTGTCTTCACATTCGCAATGATCTTATGAGCCATATTTATATTCATTATTCCATAACCCTTTGAGTAATATCAACGCACATGTACGTCTATTGTTACGTTACGTCTACCTTGTTTTCAAAGCCATTTTTATAATAAAATGCTATTATTTCTTTTAGTTTAAATACTAGATAGATTTATCAATGGTATGTGAAAGTCATTACAATCATATGAAAAATATATAAATATTACGGAAATAAGTTGAGTTCAGTATTGAGAAATTCCCTTACGCCCTTCAATAATTATTGTTTTGTAAAGATAGAAAAGATATGTATATCACTATTCACAGAAACACATAAAATGTCACATACATCAGTCTTATGGGTTCAAATTTTGATCTCAGCTGCTCCTTTGATTGAAGTGGGAGCAGCCACATGTGGTAATGTTATACACATTCTTACCAATTCGAAATAACTTTTCAGTTTGTTTTGTTCATTGTTTGGAATTATTAGAAGAGCATTGTTTACAAATCGGCATACCCAATTTAATTGATTTTATGATATTAGTTGAATTGATAGCAGTGAAAGATTTTAATATTTAAAAAGAGTGCATAAAAAATTAATATCTTTTTAGCTGTTGATTACTAATTAATGCCTTAACTGTAAGACTGAACTTATTTTTATTTATCCAATATTAAAGTGTATCTAAGAGACAGAAAAAGATGGTAAAAATAAAAACCATATGATGATTTAAGAGATGCTCGTAAATGAAAAAAATAGTGTGTACTTTGTCACAACGAAGTAAATGCTCGAATTTCTATATTGCAATTATATTTGAGTATGTTTTTGTAATGATTGTACTTAATTTTCTGTTTTATTTTTTCTTAGATTTTTACCAGGCGCTGGTGCGGTAGAAATTGAACTAGCCCAAAAGTTGACTAAGTATGCTGATACACTTCCTGGCTTGGAACAGTACGCTGTTAGGAAGTTTGGTTTGGCTTTGGAATCATTCCCTAAAGCTCTTGCTGAAAACTCAGGGGCCAATCCCACCAATGCCATTGGAAATCTCCATTGTGCGCATCAGGTATGACTCGTGTACACTTAATCGATGTTCTATTCTTTTTGTATAATTTATGTATCTATCATATTTCTAATACTTACTTTTAAAAGAATTTATATTGATGAACATTAAAAGTAAATCGTTTTTTTCAATTCTACCACTCCATAATAATCTACATATTGGGGAGATGAAAACAAATCTAAATAGCACAATTTTCCCTGAAATACATTGCCAAATTTTTTGCCCGCAGGAAGGAAAAAAGAACGCCGGATTCGATATTGAGTCTGAAACAGATGGCTACTGTGATGCGAAAGAGAAGAACATCTTAGACTTATACGCATGCAAGATGTGGGCTTTGAAGTACGCTGTTGGAGTGGCTTGCACCATCCTCAAAATCGACCAGATCATTATGGCCAAACGTGCTGGTGGTCCTAAGCCTAAAGCCGGGGGCAATCAAAGTGATGATGAATCTTAAAGCTTTATTTTGCACTACATCTGTGCCTATATTAATTTAAAAGAACTTTACCAATGCTTCGCCTCCTGAGCTTTCAGCAATTTTTTTCTATGACAAGCTCTTCGGGAAATTATCCAAGTATTCGTGATGTGAAATAGTTATCACTGTGCTCATGAAAAAATTGTCAAATTTACCATAAATTTTTAATTTTCATTTCACCGTCATTTAACCACTCACGTCATCTTGAATGTCCTACATTCATAATTTAAGTAATATAATATTTGTATTACACACAACATTATTTTAATAAAATTATAACACACTATAATGCTTTTTCTTTTTTTAATATCCAAATATATCAATTTCTAATTTATGAAGGAGTAACACACTGGACTGGATTTAAACCCTCAAAATAAATCCAAGATGATGTACAAACAACCAACTTTTTACTAAAATAAACATGTAATAGAGGTACAAAACTCGATAAAACAAAATAAGTTTTAGGTTTCGTAGTTTTCATCTGTGTCTGGTGCACTTAAAAATGTGCCACTGGAATAAAAGCTTCCATGGTTGGGTTTCATTGTAGTATAGGATGGTTACTATGCGATGTCCAGCAACAATGTCAGAAACTTTATTCAGCGTACATTAACTCCAGACAATGTCTGTGATACAATTTTTCCTTTCCCTTCCACCATCAGGGGTACATTTTTAAAGCAGGCTTCTTTGTTGGCGTTGGTCAGTAAGTCAGGGGCACAGGTTTCAAAAATCTTCTTTTTCGGGTTGAGTTGGGCATCAGGAACTCTTGGGTAACCATCGCAGTGGACTAAGTCACCAGGCAGAGATCCAGCAGGCGGTGATAAGACTTCCACTTTATCTTTAGATGAAGCACACATCACCATACCTTCGGATGTCACACCTCGCATCTATTAAACAATTAAATACATTATACTACATTTTTTTCAAGGCTCATAAGATATGGAAAATGATTTTTTTCAAAGCACAGGTAGAAAAAAACGATTATTAAAATAACAAAAGACTTACCTTTGCTGGTTTCAAATTACACAGTAAGACAACAAGCCTATTCTGCATTTCTTCTAAAGGAATATGATTCACTAGACCAGAGACAACAGTTCTGGGAGCTACTTCACCACAGTCTACCTTTTCAACATACAAACTGTCAGCATCAGGATGTTTCGCTACTTCTACGATTCTTCCGATTCTCATATCTAGTCGTCCTACATCGATGGGAGCCTCCACCTCAGCTGCGGCAGATTGCTTCTCAGATGGTGCTTTTTGTTTCTTCGACTTTGGTTCTTTATGTTGTTTATCCTCCTGTGCTTTATTTGGAGTCTTAACCTCTGGAATCTTGGGAGTTTCTTTCGATTCAGGAGCACTATCTTTGATTTTTGGAGAACATAGGTCACCTGGCAAAGGTATTTGTTTTTTGCCATTCAAAGTTTCTAACCTAACAAGTTCTTTCATGGCATCGGCGACTTGGGCGCGGAGAGATTCATTTTCAGATTCTAAGTCCTTCGCGCGACTCTGGGCTTTCAACGATTTTAATTCTGTCAGCTGTAAAATAAATCATGGAGATTTAGGGTGTTTATCATTAAGAAAATGTGCGACATACATAACTACATATCTACAAAGATAGTAAAGACGCACCTCTTTTTTTAAATTCTCGAGCAGTTTTTCTGCATTGGCGGCATTCGACTCTAGTTTGACAATAGATACCGTAGGTGCCATTGCGTATTTCAAGCAATTAACACTACAATTCACACGTCGAGCTCCGATTCTAACTATTTTTAATGCCAGTTGGCTTAACGCCGACATGTCAAATTTATTGCCATAAACAAAACACGCGTAAAGTGAATATTTTGATTTTAATACTTGTGCCCAATTTCGTCATAGAAACTGTTCTGTTTTACTGATATGATTATGAAATTTACACATTTATAAATATATATTTTTATACAGTTTTTGCACCTAAGGTGAAGTATATGGATTTTTTTAATACAAAGACGTCTTGACTAATTATTTTTAAGCAAAAGTTGTTTTTCAGACGATTTCTCAACCTAATCCAACAGATATGGGAATCGAACCCGCATTATTCTCAGGATTTTTAGGTGTACACGCTGACTTTTACACTACTAGGAAGACATTTAAATAGTTTTCCGAATAAAAATTCAATTATACTTCATTTATCTCAAATCTAATTAAACTTATTTTTCATGATATTTTTACACATAAATAATAATAAATTATATTTAAAAAATAGAGAACTGACGATAAGAAGCTCAGTATTATAAAAATAACCGTTTTCATCAGAAGTGTTAACTTTATGGCAATAATATATTAACTCAAACTGACACATATTAAGAATTTACGGTTCTGACATCTGGAAGATAAATCTGTATTTTGCATGCCCCTTTCTTATTGCTAAATTTATCTCGAAACAAACACAATAATGGCAGCAGATTGGGAAGAAGTAAAACGTCTCGCAGCTGATTTTCAAAAAGCTCAGCTTAGTTCTACTTTGCAAAGGTAAAATTACTTTTAATAAAAAATTGGAAGAGGTTTTTTTGTCAATCAACAGTACATCTACAATCTTCTTATTGTTTCAGACTCTCCGACAGAAACTGCATAGAGATTGTCACGAAACTTATCGAATTAAATTTATTAGATGTCATTTTTACTAATGATGGAAAAGAATATTTGACCCCGCAGCAACTATCGAGAGAAATCAAAGACGAACTATATGTCAGAGGAGGCAGAGCAAATCTCGTTGATATTGCAAGGGAACTGAATGTTGAGTTGTCTCAAGTGTCAGCACGTGTCGGAGAAATATGCCAAAATAACAAAAGTATCAAGTTAGTTCTTGGACAACTTTTAGATGATAGCTACATTTTAAAAGTAGCTAGAGAAATTAACGAAAAGTTAATACAAAACGGGCAGATAAATGTGAGCGAACTTACACTTTTCTATGATTTACCTGCAGATTTCTTATTACATTCAGTTCTTGAAAAACAATTAGGTAAGGTAATTCAGGCAAAGCAAGATCCTGTGGATAATAGAATATTTTTCACTGACTCGTTTGTAGCTAGGTCTAAAGCTAAAATAAAAGGAGCTTTAACTGCGCTTTCGAGACCGACACCAGTATCAGCGATTATAAATCAATGTGAAATATCTGATCGATTGTTTTTTACATTAATGAAAGATATTTCGATAGCTGGTTCTGTCACTGGAAAACAAGCAGGCGCACAATATATACCGCACATTTACAACAAATCGCAAGTCGAGTTAGTCATCAATTCTTACAAACAAAGCGGGTATCTGGAGTATGATACTCTTCAACGGATGGGAATATCCGATCCTAAAGCATTTATCAGGAGGACATTGCCGAATGAAGATATCAGTTTTCTGCTTTCCTGTGTGATAGGCAATCAAATATTAGAACAAGTATACACTGCTATTGAAGAATGTAACACCAGTAAAAGCTTCACTGAGATAACTTCAATATTACCATCAGTGATAAGCGAACAAGATGTGGAAAATCTTATAGCCAAAGCTTTGACCCCAGCTTTGCAAAAAACATTAGTTGTGTTTGGTTCAACAGGTAATTTAAATTATTTCTCTATGGAATATTATCACTTCATAATGTAATGTATTAAGTTACTTGATAGAAGTCTATAACCACCACTAACAATATATATATACAGGTGAATAAGTTTTCTTAATAATCATTTCATTTCTGACAGCATTATGAATTCTTTTATAAATTTAGAATGCGGAAATGGATTTTAAGCAGATGGCTAAGATCCATCTTCATAAAATTATACTTAAGAATCTTGCACAATGTAATGAAAAAGAAATGTAGCATAGAATATATTTTCAACCTGAACACCACATTTATTTATCTGACGAAAAGCCATAGTTATCTAACCAATGTGCGGCTGTTTCGTTACATTAAATTGGGTACATTTGGTCTTATCTCTTTAGTCATGTTCATATTCTGACCCAGTTTTGTTTTGAAAGAGATTATTTGTGGTTTTTTTGCCTTTGGCATTCTGCCAATATCAGAGGTTCATTGACAATAATTGTAATTTTTCTCTATCATATATTCAAAACATTCATTTTCGAGTGTATTTTGAATATTTTTATGCATTTATCAATCATTTAAGAAGAAAGAAAAGGCTTTTGACCAAATATAATATTACAAAAATTTTAACACGTTACAGTCTACATGTTTTTTGCATAAACTCTGCCTAAAGTTCGGGCGAATTTCACAAATAATGTGAAAAAAATACCTTCTTGCTATAATCGATATAACTTTTAATCTAGTGGACATCCCCAAATGAAAATTTATAGCTTTTTCTAAAAGGGTTTACTGCATAGACATGACATGTGTAACCAAAACAGTGGTTTTAAATCTGACTGAAATGTTTTAACATTATTTTCAGATATTCTTTTATTATTTATCTTTTTAGCCTATAAATATTGAAGTCCATAACTGTTTTAAATTGGTGAACTTCATCAATATACAAATTTATAATATTTAATAATTGTCCAAATTAATATCCAAAATAAAACAAAAAAAAAAAAATGATAGATTATTAAAAAAGTATACAGCTAACAATATTTTTTTTTTGTTACTCATTATTACTTACTTAATTATTCCATTGAAAATAGCTTAAAATATTTAAGAATTTTTTTTTTTGCAGTTATCAGTACTCACATGTTAGAAAAACTCTCAACACCGTGCTTCACTTTGGCAAATGAAAAAGCTAAGCAGTTCGTTGACTCTGGTGCATTCCAAAAATTGTACATGGAGAAAGTGAGTGTGAGTAAATCCACAGATGTTGACCTGTCAACGCATGTTGATATGAAAGCTGAGCGGAGAGATGAAAGAAGACGAAAAGCGGTTGGCGGTAAAGGGGGTGGCGGTACCCAAGGCCGAGAGACCAAAACCAAATCTGTCAAGAAGCATTCGAGGTCTAAGCAGAACACCCAGGATTCAGATTCCGATGATGCATCTTCAGCACCTGTAAAAAAGACTACCTCGTCTAATGTGGAGCTTCTTACCGTTAAAGATTTGAAAAAGTGTCTTACCCCTGCTTTAGAACCAGACGGAATTGAGTACCTCGCTGGCAGTATTGGCGAACATTTGCTGCCGTATGTTTTCATCCATTTATTTCTATTAATATTATTTTATAAATTTTGGATTCAATGTGGCACAAAGTTAAAACAAAAATTTAGCTAAGTCTTAACATCAGTGATGTTTACTCTTGTTTTCATCATAGAAAATAAAAAAAATTGCATAATGAAATATGTATAGTAAAATGGTATCCGGAAAGTTCACCGACAACAATTTATTGACTGAAAAATTCACCGTGCTGCAAATTTGTCGAATGTAAAATTCAACGACTACAATTATAATTTTTGATTACAATAGAAAATATTATACAGTGTTCGTTAAATCATGGGTCATATTTTACCTACTTAAAAATAAGCCAATTACTTGTATAAATTTTTGGTTATAAAAAAGTTACATTTTTTTCAGATGTAGGCAGCGCTTACTTATTATGTTAAAATCTTGTAGAATATTTCATTATAATTGGTTGGCCTGAGTCAGCTTAATTTTTCATACATTTAAAATTTTTAGTGGATTGTTAGTTGTTTCTTTTCAAATAGTTGAAAATTTAAACTATCCCGGTTTTTTATATATAGACTAAAATAAAAATAATATAAATAACATAGGTACTTGTATGCATTGTAGACTTGGTGAATTGTTGTCACTGAATTTTCCATCGGTGAATTGCATTTGGTGAACTTTCCGGAAGCCTAGTAAAATGTCAGTTTTTCATTTCACATCAGGACGAGAGTACATGTGTATTTTTAATATCACAATTCAATACCAGAATCAGCTGAACATTATGACATAAATGTGTCCGGGAAGCGTCAATCCTATTTGCCGCTTCTGATTATTGTGATTCTGGTGTCCTGGAAGACCGCCAGACAATATATTCACAGAATTAGAGTTGAAAGATGCTGACATGATCTGAAAGAAAGCAAGATAATTAGCAGGTGACAAAGAATGATTGAAGTTTAATGGAAGATTAATGGAAACGCAATGATTTAAGGAGAAAATGTTTCTAAAATATAAATATAATTATTTTCATTTGGAATGAAAGATTATTTCTGTTATTGGTACTGAAAATAAGGTGTATCTTGAAATATATATATTGAAGGTATATAGATGTTTGAAAGAGAGACTTGTTTGTAAATATTATAACATAATAATGGATGATTCGTGATCAAGTCAATTTTTTTATTATGTCATTCTTTATACTGATAGATATTCTGTCCTATTTGAATCAGTCTAGATCAGTGATTCTTAACCGGGGCGCCAGCGCCCCTTTGTAGGCGTTTTAGAGGTCTGGTGGGGCGTTTATAAATTTTTAGCATTTAGGGGGCGCTGCAGGAGTTCGAGTGGGCGTTGTGTCGATATAGGAAAATAAGAAATGCTCAATTGGTGCGTACACTGCACACATCACCACTGTAAATAATTCCTCATATTTTTTTACCAATAGTAGAGGAAATACATTGCATAAAACATAAAGTACATATGAGTAAATAGACAAAAGTTTAAATTTTAAATTTCGTTTTTGTGGGGGGGGGTTTTTTTGCCGTGGAAAAGGGGGCGATTCTTTCAATACGGTTAAGAAACACTGGTCTTGATCTTATATTGTATATACTAAATATATATATTGTATATATTGTACATACACAAAGAAATGAATTGTTATATCTCAATCAAAACATTGTCAGCAAATATTTATTCTATTACATGGATATATATAATGGTGATCATGCTACAGTGGAGGTATCTTCCGTATTGAAGTGAATATATTAAACATGTCTCCCAAATATTTTAAATACAAATTATTAATTCACAAATACTTTATTCCTTCAGGTCTGTCAATAAGGCTGGCCTAGTAACAGCTCAAACTTTATATGATGCAACAATCGAGAACTCTTCGCAGAACAGGAGACAAACCCACTCCTCATTACAAGATAAACTTAATTTTGTCATCAATGATATCAGACATTATGAAAAAGGCATCAAGATGTTTCCTGTGGATCAACAGCCGCAGTTTATAAAATATTTACTGAAGTCATTGGGTGGAGACATAGCTTCCGATTTCTTCAAATATGCTGCCAATGAATGCGGTCTGCAGGTATCTTCAGATTCTCTCACAGCTGAACAGAGAAACAAAATGGTCAACGATGTTACTGATGAATACAAGATCGTTCTTTCCAATTTGAATAAAAGTTTAAATGGACCTAGCATTGAAGAATTTTCGCAAGCTGCTGAAAATTGCCTTGAGGCTTGCAGTATGGTTTTGAAAAAGATTGACAAGAAAAAAGACAGGTGCGTACAAAACTGATGTTTTTTGTTCTAATTTAAAGTTTCAAGAACCGAAGGAGATAAATGGGAGTAATCCTTCTTTTTTTCCCTTAATTCCATCCCTGCCACGGTAAAAAACATAAATGTCCCAACCAACACCAAGCATTGATCTCGGGTACAACAACCACTTAAAAAAGCATTATTTTTATCTCTACAAAGATACATAAACCAAATCTTTATCACCAGAATTCATTATTGATGTTTGAAGTACACACTTGTTAATCCTTGACAGGATAGCTGTATGAAACAACAGTGTTTTGAGCGAATATAAATAAACATCGAAATTTTGATAATTCGGTCGCCATGCATCAATACCACACGCACGAACAATGATATAAAGATGTCAAGACGTGAAAAGCTCTGCACGGGTTGTTTCAAATATCTATATATATTTTTACTCTACTACATACTCTTCTATGGAATAGTGTATACCTCTTGTGATTAATAATGTGACTGCAAAAAAAATGTTCACTCACTGAAGTGTTTATCCATTTTCGAAGTCTAGCTTGTTAAGAAACAAATTTCTTTCCAATAGTTACCTGATAATATCTGTTTGTCTGATTGCCGATTTCAGAAATACTGGTACTGTTTAAAGATGTCCAAAAAGTCAATCTCCTTAGAATTATCCGACACATGAGAAGTAGGCATCATATCACATTGAAAGTCATCAAATTCATACACAATTCAACAAAGAGATCCGATCTCCATCTGAGATCCGATCCAAGAAAATACGTTTTTTGAAGTCTGATTTGAAGAATTTGGATAGATTGATGTTGAAGGTATATCATGAGTATCATGGTATATCAGAATTGTGAAAACCCCAATAAAAAGCTAAAATAAACACTTTGTCTGCCACTAAAATCTTAATTTCAGTTGCAAAACTATAAAAACGCACTTTGACCAAAACTAACGTAAAAAACGTCACACGAATAAACAAATAAAATTATTGTCAGTAAATAAATCAATTAAAAAAACACATTGCAGAGGTCTATCATTAGCTAATCATTGGACAGCGTGACACACACACAACTGCACGGCGGCGAAATGAATCGTTTGAATTACTAAATCAGTCTTTTTCTCTTAAGGTCCTTAGTAATCTAAACAAAATGAATTGATTATGATTTTAAAAGATATCGATAACAGACAGTTCAAATTAATTTTGTGTGGTAAAAATCCCCGATTTTGTGAACGAGTGCCCAGATATCAGAGCTCAAAATTGAAAGTTAGTTATCTAACGGATGGCGCTGCAGACCCGACTTTCTGGATTAGTTAACTAAGCTTTGGTGTCTATTGGATTAAATAACGATGAGTGGAGTTAAAAGTTTTGCTGGAAACCAAGTGGTGCAATTCTAAATTATTATTTATTCTTGTTCTACTTGTATTTTATAGAAATATATAAATAATTAACAACCAATAAAAATGTCACTTTGTTTTTCAATGAACCCGGGACAATCCGGGCTGATATTGGAAGACGTAACACTAATTATGTAATTATATAATTCATTAGGTATTTTTCAAATGTAAAGGATTCAAAGACACTCTCGGCGGAAACTGCCTATTTCTGTTCAATTGATATTAATTACATTTCAATTACAGATCTCTCATATTGACTCATAAACATGGGCTTCTCGAACAAATTGAGTTGTCCAATGACCCCGCATTAGTTTTGCATCTGGCTGTGTTGGTGATATTCAGTGTTGCAACGCAAACGATGCTACATGCATCAGGCCGCCAAGTGTCAACGGTTTTGACCTTCTTGAAGCCATTTTTATCTGAGGAACAAAAGAATGAACTGACTGCATATTATGGTAACAAAAAATATTTTTGTAAAATATGATTATTCCAAACTCTATAGGAATTCTTTTTTGGTAACACATTAATTAACTAATTAACTAATACAAAAATCTAAAACTAGAAACAAGGAATTGTGGTCAATTCAATCGAGATAATTCACATGTGAAACCCGTTAATTTAAAATTGTATATTACTGTTTGTTGGTGATTGCGTGATTTATCTATATACTGCTCAAATCTGGGGTTATCTATTTAATAATAGAGAGCTTAGCTTCTTGGATGGATATTTAGTCAAAATACAGAAAACTTCTTTATAGAGAAAGTCCATAACTAACCTATACCTGTGGAAAGTTTTATATATAAAAAATCTTTAGGAATGTTGAATATTTTCCAATTACGGAAAACTTTTAGTGAAATACATCCAAATACAAGTACAAGATAAAATGAAAAAAATTTCCCTTGTTGAGTTGTTTTAGTATAATTCTTTTAATTTAAATAGTGTTAATTTTAAATTATCTAGCAGCATCAGTTGTTAATTTCACTAATTATATTCTATGAATGTTCACTAAGATAAGATGCCTTCGTATAACTTACTGGTTTATATCAAAACTTCACGAAATAATTTAATTGTGTGTTAAATTGATACCTAGCCAATATCATTGGCAGAATTATTAAGATTAGTTTTATTTTACAGATATGGTATTGAAGATGCTAAGCACGGAGGGTGATGCAGAAAAAACGTCTATTGTTGCTATGCTAGAGGAAAGAATATCCATTATTAAACAGTTGGCGGTTAACTTTAAAAAGCCACCCGGTCAATCCAATCAGGCTTCAGAACAGGAGAAGCAATAGACTTACGCATTAAATGCAGTATTTTTTTGTGGAATATGTTGTTAACATTATTGCGTACTATACGGTTTTTGTAAGAAAATAAATATAATAAAGATAATAAAATTTTATAAATGGTTCGGTATAACTTCTTTCACTTCCCTTATCCCAATGCAGGATGTGACAAGTGTATAACAAACGTTCATTGTGAATAATAATGATGTATGTACTTTTCAAAAGAATAATATTTTCACTTACAAGAAACAATATACAATTCAACTTATCTTTTACAACTTTTTTCAACTCTAAATCTTTTATAGACTGTAATCATTATAAAATCAATTGATATTTGTAATTAATTTTAGTATTTGTCAATTATGTATTGATTTTTATCATTTATGTATATTGTATAATTATAAAACCAAAGAGTTAAAAGTTATATCTAAATTTTGAATGTTGACTATTTAATATACCAAAGACTTACATACAAGTCATTATCTTCATTATAAAATAATCATGATTTTTTTTTCAATATTTAATTCCACCACTGAACTATGATGTTTGGTGACAAACTTTCAGAAGGCTGGTTAAAAATAATTTTCTTAAATTTGATAAAACGAAATACTCCCTGTAACTTTACCAACTACTTTACCATACTTTTTTACGTAATGGCTTTCATTGAAGAAAAACTCAAATGTTTTTAATCTTTCGGCAGTAATAGTTTATTATCCCATAATTATTTATGTTTCTATTATAAACTAAAAAAAAATGTAGTGCACTGGTAACACTACTCAATATGCTACTTTGAAATTGAAGGTCAGGATCAGCTGTGTTGTTCAAACGATCAGCTGTAGTTTAAAATATTGATTTTCTCTTCCTAGTGCTCATACTTTATCACTGACATTCAAAAGTGTTAAGTATAATCTAAGCCACTGTGTAGAACAAGCCTAAATTATTGTTTGCATCGATATAAGCTTTTTATATGGGATTTTATGTTAGACAATACTTGCCGCATATCATAATAATAGATAGAATGTATCTAAAGAAATATCGCTTACTCCTAACCTATTAACTCTAAAAGAAATAGTTTTGACTTTCTTATATCAGAAATAAATATAAATGAATCGGACAAAAAAACCGTTAACTATTATGTATATAGTGTGTTTATTAATAATACATTACACAGCAACAATCATCATTAAACAAGTACTTTTTCCAATTTTCCGTGACAAACAAAAGTAGTTAAATATATCTTCCTAATACAGCTGATTCTGACAGAAGATGTCAAATATTTTTGCCGAGATGGTAAATTTTTATTTGTGAGTTTTAAAAGTTTCAACTGTAAAAACAATTAGAAATTTTAATGTGATTTGGTAGATATTTTAAGCGAAAAGCGGTGCGCGTTCACGTTTGCCTGAGAGATTTGTTAAATTGCGTCGACCATGTGTTTGTTGTATTCAACTGGACTGATAAGTGAAGTACGATTGTTACGAGGTTAGTACTGTTGGAATCATTGAGGATTTCGGACGTGCGCACAGAAATACATATACGAGTTTAATTTCAATACGAACGAAACATTGTATTTTCGTTCATTCCACGAATATGAATGCGTAGTGAATTAAATGTTTAATTTTTAAGATCTCACTTCGATTTTTTGTGTTAATAATAGAATGGAAGATTCCGGTTTAATTGGAAGTAATAACTCTGTCAGAAAGAGCGGCGAAGTAGTCGCTCCGAAAATCGTGGAAAATGGACACGCTGTGGAAATCGTCTTCAGAAAGCCTCCCGACGGAGGGGCCAGGGCTTGGCTGGTAATGGTCGGCTCGTTCCTCTGCAATGGGATACTTCTCGGAGTCATCAACTCATTTGGAGTGATACATTCACATCTCCAGAAAAGATTGCGAGAAAATGGAGACACCGAAGCTTCAAGTAAAGCCGGTGAGTAAATAAATAACTTCTAAAAAAAGTAAAATTGCCATTATTTATTCGTTTTCTTATTCATAGAGTTAACATTGGCGTAACCTATGATTTGTACGTACTTATGTATACAGTTTAGCGCTATTTGAAAACAGCTGAAGTTCATCTGAAATATTTCAAGAAAAGTTAGCTAATTCAGTAATTCTAAACAATCAGAAACAAAAAGTTGGAAAATAACTTTTACGTCTCTGCTAATATTTGCATATGATTTTTAATACTGTCGATGTTTATTTGTTAAGAAAAACTACTTCTAAATATAAATATAAATAATACAAGAGTATTGTTTATCTTTGGATTTCGTTATCTGATTATTTATATTAACTTCAAATATCAATAATTATTGTTAAATTTGAAACATAGCTGCAGCCTAGAAATTGTTCACATATTAAAAGTCATCTATTTTTCAAACGTCAACCGTTTTATATGTGCACATTAGGTACGTACTACTCAAATATAATATTGCCTAGAATTCTCTCGTTTCTGAAGCAGAAATTGCCTATATTTTTTAAGAGGGAGTAGCATTCATTTCTTAAATTAAAAATTGCTGAATTATAGTCCATCTCTCGTTAATGAAAGATGTATAATATATAATATTATTTATATTCAATCGATATTGAACGAAATGGAGTCACTTTAGAGTAGTTAACGTATTAATACTCATCAAAATTCATAAGGCTAATAATTCGTTTGTTGCCAACTTCTTGGAAATTCTTGACAAACTTCATACTAGTTGATATTAGTTTGTTATCAGTCTTTCAATTGTAACTTCTAATAATACATATCGAACGCATATGTGAAAAATTATCCGTATCATAATGGATTGTATAAAGTCCGCGGCAACTATGACAGTCCTTCTGCAGTAGCCAAGAGCTTAGCATGTGTGCTTCGGAGCCAGAGATTGCGAGTTCGATTACCACAGCTTCTGGATTTTAAAAAAATCTAAAGATGCATCACTGAATTGCCCAGTAGATTAAGCAATTGATTCTCACGAACAAAATGTACGAACATACGTCTTAAAAATTCGAAGAACTATACTCGTATACTCCATTTCTGGAGTAGTCAATTTCATACTGTTGTGGCCCATTTGTTCTACGTGGTATAAACAAACAATATAGTTGTACATTCGTTTTTTATCTGAATCCATTCACTCGCAAACTGTTTTTTTTTTCAATTAACATTAATTTTTTGATTTTATTTGAAGATTTTTTTTATCTTTTTAATTTTCGTGACTCTAAGCCTAATTGCCACTTCTACACGATTTCTTTACCCTTATCCATAATGGTAATTTATAGAAAATACCTGGATAAGTTGTTTGAAATAAGGAAGAAATAGTTTCTAATAATGACTAGCTGCTCATGTAACAACAAATAACAGAAATTTATTTAGATCTGTGAATAAATATTGCAAAAAAGCTGAAGTCATAATTATTAACGACACCTACACCCACAATGCGCAGGTAGTTTTATGTGTCTATTGTGTAAACTGCTTTTGTTACTTCAATTTATGTAGATTTCTTTTTTCAAATATTTTTTTCTCAATAAATATTTATGGCTTATGGCTTTGCGCTTACACTGTTCATAAAAGGAACTTCGTTTTCTTAACGCAACATATCGAATATCATTCTCCTAGTGCAGTGGTCGGCAAAGTGCGGCTCCAGAGCCTCTTAATGCTACGATAACCGAGTTGAAATTTTCTCGTTTTGAAATTGACATTGGTAGCTTTGAAATACAATTGCTGGATTTAAAAAACAAGGAGATATGGCGCTCTAAATTCGAATGTCTTTGTGTTGAATTGGAAATATTGGAGAAGAAAAAATGTGATCTTAGTTCACAACACAAGTGGTCTGCTTTGAATGACCTGGGGAAGGAAGACATGATCATTTTCAACGCTTGGAATAGTATTCCTGACTCTTACGACCAGCTGAAAAAGCTCGCGTTTGCTGTTCTTTCCCTTTTTGGTTATATTATACATATATACGCGAACAATCTTTTTCAAGCATGAAAATTATCAAGAGTAAACTGAGAAGTCGTCTTATTGATGAGAACTTGGAATCATGCCTAAAATTAAAAACAACAACATACAAACCTGACTTACTCAAACTTTCCAAGGAGATGCAGATGCATTAATAAATATTTATTAAGTATGAAATTTAGTTTTATCTAGTGTACTACTTATTTAGTGTAATAAAAGTTTACTAAACAAGCAGATTTGGCTCCCATTTTTTTTTAATTGTTGTAATGTTCATATTTGGCTCTTTGGCTAATAAGTTTGCCGACCACTGTCCTAGTGCTTTCTACATTATAAAGATTAAAAAAACCTTCTGTTTGGAAATTCCGGCACAATCTGATAGAAAGCTTTAGAACAAACATTTATTAAATTCTTATTTTTATGGGCTAACCACAAAAATATATTTGTAAATATTTCTATCGAGAATAACTATTCTAGGAAAACAAAAATAAATTTATTATTACCAGCCATATGGTTTAATCGTCTGTGTATTATTCCAATATAGTGAATTTTACGAAGTATATAACTCACATAAACTAATTATATTAACTTAATTTATAAATTATTTGAAATACATAGCTTCATTACTTAATACCAAAACTTTTGTTTAATTAAATACTAAACCAAGAGATTGACTCATTTTCCATATCACTATCAAATGCATACTTCCGCATGGAATTTTTTAAATGCACAATAATTAGTCCCACAATAGAAATTATTTATGAAAAACATTGATATTTGTGTGTTTAAATTACAACAAAAATATGACAAATACATGCAATTAACCATATCGGCTTACGTTTGCATTATGGTGGAAATGATTTTTATGATGTGAATAATATATGCATTTTTTTAATAATGATATGTTTATATTTTTTTGTTTTTATCAAAAATGGCTATAAATTATAGCTTTTTCGCTATAATTTAAAAAACAACCAAAGCAGCCAAAAGCTTAACTCAAGACAGAAATTTACAAATATAAAAAAATGAATCGTTATTTGCGTCAACGTATGTGTTCGTTCGTATACAGTAAAAATGTAAATGAAATATATACGTATGTAGTGTATGAAAGTTTAGAAGTTTTCTGTTGAATATCAAATTATTCTATCATTTGTTAACATCAATAATTATAAACTGTATGCGTAAGCGGTAAATCGAAAGTTAAGATTTCTAATTCTGTATCGTATTCCAACCTTCGTCAACGAAACTACAACATATATGAGTCCTGGCTGCCCCCAAAATATATCGCAAATGCAAAATACATACTATAAGACTCTTCCATTGCTTTAGCTTTAAAGGTTTCGGTGCATTAGAATTAGACGTGAGTAAAATGAGCGGTTGTCATATCGTTTTACACCACATATGAGGGTTTCAGAAGCAAAGTTAGATTTCTTGAAATAAACGACTTTAATCGACTCTTAAATTAATATTGTCCGCAACTTTGGTGGTTTATCAGATATGTACGCCCTAGTTAAGAAGAACAAAGAGTAAATGCATTGGTGACAGTGAGTACAAAGAATTTGTACAACATACTAACTTTTTTCTTTATAACACTCCCGCGAGAGAAAGAAAAAACGTAAACAAAGCGATTGAGAATGCTAAAATGCTGGTTTGTAAATAGACTATCATGCTGTTGACCGTTTTCCGCGCTAAATATATCCAAAACGAATACGTATACCTCGGTCTTTCCTCCAGGCCGGGTGTCCGTTTCGTATGAGGCAACATGTTTAGACGCACACGGAAAATATTCCAACGAGATCTTATATTTAACTTATGGATTAAATTTTAACACGTGCATCGCTCGATATTGAGCAGACAGCGTAAATTTAACTGTGCTTTTGATGAGTATTTGGCCTCATTACGTTTAAATTAAAAAAGGACACATCCACGTTTGCAAATAATTTACTTGCAGAGAATCATGGGTCTGATGTAGATACTGGAATTAAGCTATTGCATATTAATACAGGGGAACACAAACTG
>JAGVSQ010004590.1:0-19114 GCA_022683975.1 Rhyacophila evoluta | reverse complement strand
TTTGCAGAGCATAGAGACTAAGAAACGGATCATTAATCAATCATTATCTCAAAAAATTGAAATTTATGGATAGTGGCGGTTTTGCATCTATACAACTCATATATGAAATTTTATACGTGATTTTCATTTGTATGAAATTTCGAGTTAGTGAGCGTGCGTGCTTGTAAATTTTTTGGCATCGGTGGTCACAGCTTCAGTTAAAGAGTCTCGCAACTAAATAAAAAATAAAAATATGGATTCCTAATTAATGAATGATGTCATAATAAATCTTGATGACCACTAGTATATCAAGGTAGGCCATTACAATTATGGTATAGATATATGTTGCATTTAAAGAGTGAATGCGGCTAAATTGTTTGAGTACGGATCGTATATTAAAAAGATTTTATAATGGCTATTAACTAATGCTTGTATTTTACATTTATACTCACCGTCTTGTCATCGAAAAGAATATTTTTTATATAATGACAGAAGACAGAATCATAATGTTGAAATGAATTTAATTTTCCTATTTTTTAGCAAAGGTCCAATCCAAAGTGGACCATATAGCCATACCATATCGATAATGTGAATATAATATTGATAAAAAAATTTCCACGAAGGTTAAAAGTTAGTTATTAGTTAAACTCATTGGAAATTATCTCTATTTATTGTATGTATAATATGTTAATGAAACAGGATGACAATAATTATGAATTTTAATGTTGACCCTTTTTCTAAAAGCAAATGGACTGTGGCTAACTTTATTATGTTTATTAATTTCGTTCACCACGTAAAAGTTACTTAATCTTTCGGAATGTATTTTGAACACCACAAAACGATACTAAAAGTACTGGTAGATAAGTTCTCGAAGGTATAACCGTAAAAAGATAATAAAAAATGTACATTTAAGGCCAAATGTTTTCTTTTACCTATTATCAGATGGTGTAGTGAGCACAGTTCATCCGATTTAAAGGGACTCTGGGCTTTCAAAGCAATAAGGGTGGCCAACAGCAAATACCCAAGCCTATCTGATCCCTTTTTATAAGGACATCTATACTCATACAGGGCAAGGAACGAATTGTAAAGAGGGATACATTCAGTTTAACAAGAAGTTTTGGGGCAACCGTAATGTCGATTTTATATACAGATACGTCGGTTCAACGATCATTCTAGAATATTTGGGGTAAGATAATTAAATGGAAACATTTTGCCAATACAGTAAAGATTAATAGGGGCATAAATCTTGCTTTATTGTATGTTCAAAGTCAATTATTATTATACAGCTTTGGATTTACTGACCATGCACAGAGTTGGTGAATTGATGATACTATATTCAAGTGCAGTGTTGTAAGAATCAGTATCTTTTTAACCACATAATTTATCATAAAGATTTAGAAAAAGTACGGCACATAGATGACTATTGACTTTATTCTCCCAGGTAGATGATTTATTAGTGTACACGCTTTGAACCGCAAATTGCAAGAATCACCATAGATGTACGATTAAAAAAATCTATAGATACAGAACTGGAACTTAATGAATCAAGCAATTGTCTCACTACCAATTTTTATGAAATATAATCTGTCAAAAACCTTTAAAATGCAGAGATCCAGTTTATATAAAGCGGTCTTCTTCACAATTTGTTGAGGTACACATGCACCACTTGAGTAAAAACATGGTAAATAAATAATAATTGTTACAGTTTAGATATTTTTTGTTATACTTTAGAGTATTCAATAGCTATACACCTCAAATAAGATTTAAATAAAAGTTTTAATTAATGGTAATATAATATTTAGTTTTACCTTATATTTTGTATAATATTCATATAGCAAAAATATCATGTACAAATTAATATATTAATTTTATAAATATGTAATTTTGTTGAGCTAATTTACATCATATTAGTTTGTTTTGTGTTCGATATTGCCGACATTTTAATAGCTCTGTTTGAATATCTGCAATGCAATGATTTATATTGATAATTCGACGAGAATTGATTATCGCCAATTTCTCAGACCTTTGTAACCCAATTCTGCACATTTAGATTCTTAAAAATCTGGCAGCTCTGTGATTTGAACCCGCAACATACGGCTCCGACACACGTAAGAATGAGCAACCAAAAATAATAACAGATTAAATATACAAATTAATATATTTTTTAAATAATTTGATGGATCGAATCCATAATAACTTATTTGGAACTATTTATTTCAAGTAAAGTTATTATTAACAAAAAAGTTTATTAGTTGAAAATGATAATAAACTGTAATATAATAACGATTTGCATTTAGTTTGTGCATTTTTGTGTATTAATTTAATAACATTTTGGCAAATAAATGAAACAAGGAAGTGATAACAATGATTGCATGAAGTCATATAAATAAAACGCTTTCCTTTTTAGCTGCTAACAATACTTCCGTGATGAATTGTACGGAAAAACGTGTGCGTTGGCATTCCACCCTATTGTTGGCCGTGTTCTAGACAACCGTTTAATCTATGACATCGTATCGAATGATTGACACGCAACATGACATCACATGAAAATAATACCGTATACTTACGTTATTGCACACTTTGCTACATTGAGCAGGGATTCACAACATTTGGTTCGAAACAAACATTTTATGCTACAAATTTATTAGAATAGCAAAAAATGAAATGCATTTTCAATAGTTATTTCGTTACCATAACAATAGTTATGTTATGTATAATGAAATTATAATAGGACCATTTAAATTATTCGATTTGAATCAAAATTTTTAACGAGTATATCAGATAATACAATTATTATAGAAAATTAATGAAAATAATACGAAAAAATGGGTGCGTCAAATACAATTAAATAAACACCTTACTAAATGAAAAAGAATAGTTTATATGGATTTACAAAGAATTTCAATTTCTGTCATATATTCAAAGTGAGAGAAGTGTTAATGTTGTTTTTAATATGATATGGTAGCTACATAAATATGTTAATACGAAAACAATTTGAGGTTAACTTTAATTATAAACACCAGAATATATATCATTCCTAAACTAATAATAATATTGAAAATAAAGCGTAACTTTTTGTGTATTTATTCACTTATAAAAATAGTTTATTTACATGTTATAGTAAACATGAATATGTGAGTATGAATTAGAAATTGCTACTAGACAAAACTTAAAATATTTACATTTTAATCAATCTTTATTGCTGCTATTGAAGGGTATTTTTTATTGAACCTGCACATCCCTGCATTTGGGTTTTTACCTGTAACCCCCAAAAGGCTCAAAGGGTCAATTTACAAAGGGTGTTCTGCAGTTGTGAGACTTCTTATTATATCATTTAATCTAAGGACTCCGCGAATTGAAATAGGAGGAGTGAAGCCTAACGAAATCAAATAAATGCAAAGTATAAAATTGGGAAAATTTGTTTTGATACGAATCTATTTGGTATTATTTCAATACTATTTAAAAAAAATCCTTAAAATATTTAGATTTTATGAAAAAATATCTGGAAATATTTTTTTAACTTTCGTCGTACTATCCCAAATGCTATGATGCCGACGGAGAGTCTAGCAAGAAATATATGTTTTAAAATCGAAGTGTGCAAAATCTGTGACATTCAAATCACTGTAATTAGCTATGCAAATTATTTTATTTTGTATTAAAAATCTAACAACGTTAAATAAGTTTGATAAATACAAAAATATAGAAAAATAAAAGAGACGACATGTCCAAGCAGATATCCGTTACTGACTGATAAATGTATCTAGCTGATTTGAATAATCTCTCACTTTCGAATTCAAATTTGTGATGGACTCTTCCGATACAGATATACCAACGTCATCTGATACACAGATCTACACGACGACCCAATAGATTTGATACGAAACGATTATTTCTGTTGATATTGATCAATATTGTTATTTCGTAATGACATTATTGGAATGTTAAAGGATTTATGTGGAGTACGTTAATCATGAAGATTTCGCAGTGAATATATTTAGAGAAATAAAATAAAAGTACTGGCTACTCACTATTTACCACTAGTCAAGTTAAAGAAGGTTTATTTTGAGCCAATCACTCAGTCTATTGCGTATTTTTGTATTTAAATACATATTAAGCACATTGATTTTAATGCAGTTATGAGACGCGAGTACGCAAAAGTACGCGAGCTTATCCTCTCAAAACAATTTTAGCATTTAATTTTTTTTTAGATAGAAATGAATTTTTATAATTTTCGCACACTACATTTTTTTTTATGAAATTACAAAAAAAATGTTAATATATTTATTTCATTAATAGCATTAATATGATAAAATTGTATCACAGTAGGTATTTCATATTTAAATATTTTTTAGTCAACTTCAAAATCACCCAAACTTTATATGTTAATTTAAATTTTACAAAAGAAATTATTACCATAGAAAAATGTTGATTGTAAATTGTTCATGATCAGAAAACGGAATACGTAGTTTAAGTTACGCAACTTTCAGTATATTTTTCTTTTTGAGAAACCAATTTGAAATTTAGATTTGTTAACTAAAAACTTATGAATTCATAAATATTATCAAAATTTTCTAAACTAGTTTGATAACCATAGCTAATGACTGTCATTGTTTTAGTTTTATTTATTTTGATTTCATTTATTTAATAAACAAGGTAGAATATACAATAATCAACAATAAAATGTGTGGAAAGGATTTGTAATTCAAACTCTCTTCTAATCCCACCTAATATTTAGAGACATTCATTTAAGTCTCATTTGTAAGCTGTTTGAGTATATAGAGAAACCATAAAAGTTGTTTTCTACAAAAGTTGTTACAACCATTAGTGAGAATTATGAAACAGGATTTCAATTTGTTTCAATCCTTTTCGAGAAACAAGTGAAACAGAAATAACTGTTTTGACACATAGGCGGATAAAAAAATATAATCCCAACATATTAGTATGCATGTAACGTTATTTGAAAAATCTATGCACTGTGAAGGTCTTGATAAGATATTTCACGAGAATTGTTTAGTCTGAAATCTCTAATTTTTAAAAAATCATGTAGCTGTGATATTGAAACTTGAAACCTCGGGAACGCTCGCTAACCCCTCGTATTATCTGGAGCGCATATATTTATATATTTAATAACCACATGTTGCTTAGTTAAAAATAAACTATTACATAAAAAAAGCATTAAAACATAATAGAAATACCGTTTTTAAACGATAGCGTGACTTTCGCAAAATTTTATTTGAACTGATAATATCTTTGATATTCAAAATGTATAAATGACCCTTAGTTTCACATTTTTCAGCTAATTGCTCAACATATTGAGGGTCCAACTCAGCATCTATGAATGCCTGAAAACCTAGCAGCTATAGGAATTCGAGCCTGAAATTTCCGCGTATGAAGGGCACATGCTAATTTCTCGACTACTCGGGAGACAAAAAACCGTCTTATATAATATTTATTAGTTTTATAAATTGTACTTAATATGAAAATGACATGCTTTCAGTAACTGCTTGGTTCGATCATATATTGAACCGGTCAGCCACTGCGACTTAATTTCTACGAAAGATAATTTTATTTTTAAAAACTTTGCAAAATCTTACGGCGAACGAGAACGTCTCTTATTAACAAAGCTAGACATTAACAGGGCTAAATTAATTAAAATAGGAATTACGTCCATTCTAGTGAATGTCAATCAAGGTCTAGAAAAGTTTCTCATTAGACACTTCTGGTGCTTTGAAGAGTGCTTCACACTATTTACGCCACGGTATACGCTCGCATGATGAGTTTGGAAACGTGGTGGTTGGTGGAGAAGAAAGCAAGGTATTGATTGACAACATAATCGATATTTCAAAGATGATTCCAATATCAGTATTGTATAAAGATATTCTATCGCTAAAATAAAGTATTATATGTGATAATAAATATACAACAGTAAAATGACATCTTAAATAAATATGTATTGTTATTCTTAAAATAATAAAGAAAACTGTGTAACTTTTCTGTGTAGGAAATTAATAAGTCATCTCAAAAGAAAAGCTTCCGAAGAAAGTCTTTAAATAATTAAAAAATCTATTTAATAAAAATGGGTATCATTAATCAATCTGGGTCTCTCAGTTTCCGATTAAGTAGTGGCTTTCTTCGCCGAGAAAAAGTTGGTATCTTTGGTTAAATTTTACGCGCCGTTAAAGTTTGCGGTACTTATTATATATTAAAATATTCATTGTCATGCCACGATAGGCGAAAGACTTTGAACTTTGGGATTGAGAAATCAGCACTTTGGCAAAGTTTAATTTTGGCGGGAGGGCTTGTTTTCTGATTGGACTCGATATTTCGTATGGGGTTTTTGTGCAGTAGGTAAGAAGAAGAAGCGGCAGCCCAAAAACTTTTTGAATCAAAGTTATTTCAAGTATCACGTCGGCCTCATATTATAAATTGCCTTCATAGAATGGGTGAAATTTTCGAACCCAGGAATTATAATCGCTGAATGAGATATCTTAGTCATTTTATCGATCAGTTAATTTCGCCACCACTAGCTTTTGAAAGCTTTATTAACTTAGCTTTATTTAATCTTTTTCACTCTGTTTTTGTTTCTTTTTAAATTATCAGCTTTATTACCTGGGCTAGATTCAAGTCATTCCTTATTAAAATGTTATTCATTCCGTTATAATAAATTCATTTCATTACTTGGCTGCATAGATTTTACAAGCACCTTGTTGATCATTAGCCATGTTTAAAGTTGAAAGTAAAATAGTTGGCCGACAAATTGTAATCAAAATAACATCTGAAATTTTTCAAATTGCTACTATTTACCGTTTTGAAAGACTTTCTGCTGCCGACAAAGATAAACGTGTATTTTTTGTATTATAATAATAATAAATAGGAAAAATAATCATATGTTATACTTTTTATAACTCGATATATGGATTCACCTTGGTCCACTTGACAATAAACTAAACATACACCATATTTCCACAATTTTGAAATTGATCTTAAAAGATTGTTTACAAGAAATGGTCATTGAGCAGCTAAATCTAGAATCTTTAATTTAGTCTAATATTAATCAAAAGAAGTCGTTTTGAAAGGTGTATAAAAACTTTGTTATAAATATAAAATAGTTTTGTTGAAGCCGTTACAATAGATTGAAATATTTTCTCTGATAGCGTGTGATCACATTTGTTTAAACTATTATCTATATAACTAAGAGAAATACATGGCAAATGATACCTGTATAACCATTGATTATTATAAATATCAGCCATAAAATCAGGAGTTCTTTAAAAAGGAAATGAATTTCGGTGAGTGGGCTGTATCCGGTATGTTTTATTATTCTTTTAAGACGAAAAATATTCTCCTGCTAAGCGATTTGTTTCGTGTAAGAAGAAAATAAACCAATGAAATTTTTCAGTCTTTCGTCAGGGTTAGAGTTTCACTTCATGTTTCGGGTTTAAACGATTTCCAATAAAGTACAAATAATCTATTATTGTGTTTTCACGCTAAATCTGAAAATAAATTTACATAATATATAATATATTTACTATGACAACCCGCTGTTAGAACGTTGCGCAATTCTCTTTATACGCGATGGAAAATGTATAAATCTAACAAATGAGACAATCAAATATAACACACACAATATAGCAAATGCGCGAGATATATTAATGACAAAAGCAACCCCTTCGCTATTGAAACAATGTGAAAAACCCACTGCGAAGGTGATTTGAATGGCGGGTTATATGAATTGAGTTTCCGTCATACAGGGGATGACAGGGCTGGATATGGTCACGAATAAGTTATAAATCCAGGGTTTTTAAAAACAATTTTCCCAGTTTAAATTAATTCACTTATTTTTTTTTGACAAATTATTCGGATGTCATTTATTTATAATGTAAATAGCATTTAAGACAGGACATTTTGTTGTTAATAACATTGGAAGTATTTGGAATGTTTCGTTGCACTTGTTGTTTATATATATATAAATAAATGTTAATCTAGCTAAACGCTTATAAAAGGTTTATTTTGGCTGAACAGTTGATAGATTTTTACAATAACAAAGAACATAATTTACATTAACATTTAAATCTTAAGTTTGTAATTGTTTCAAAATTTAAAAATCTGCATGGATGAAGCAATATGTGAAGAATGCAACAAAACTTTCAGATAAATATATACATTTCTAAATATACCTATATGTTCATAAAAATTGGAGCATATAGATCTACGCAGTATGAAGATGGACTCCGCTGATAGCGTATATGAATCTCCGTAATGCAAGGACTTGTCTTGTCAGATAAATTTTCACGGCAATTGCTCAACCTAATAAGCATCCAGTCCTGAATTTTTCGGATTTTTTAAAAATCTTGAAAATTTTGGAATTGAATCTGCATTCTCCATATACGAGGCGAGAGCGATAACCCCTAGGCTACCGGGGAGACATTAATTTTTGATATTTAGAAATAGAGAAAGCTACTTTTTTGTATTTTTGAAAAAATGAATTTTGTATAGATTTAAAAAAAAAAAAGCTGCATTCAATATGATTATGTAGCGTCTATATAATCATGACCATTCTTTAGTTTTATTGTATTTGAGAAATCAAGAAAGTCCGCCGTCATTTAGTCTAAAATAACCTGATTTTGGTCATTTCAATACAGAGGGAAATAATGATTATATGAACGATATTGCTTTGGCGATTGATCTCTTCCATCTGAGTGAGAAATTATATTTCATATTTTTTACTTATAATCTTTTCTTATTTTTGTACGCCACTTCAGAATTGTCTTTTAAACTTTCTCAATATGTTGAATAAATGTAATGAAATAAGAATAACAGATTGTTATAGATAAGTATATTCTCTTTTATTTTTTTTCTATGTTCTGAATCTAGTGATATTTTCTCCGAGGCAATGAGTTATCGATAGTTACTAGTTAGGAATAATATTGTATTAATATTTGGGGGATGGTAAACTACATATGAAACTCGGTGAAATCAATTTCTCCTTCTTCACCCTCCTCCTCTTAAAATGTGCGTATGCCATGGCGTAATAAATATAACATGTTTTATGGATACTTAATTATCCCAAGACTAGCTTTCAACTACTTGGATTATCATAGACTAAAGTATAACTGATTTATATTATAGTAAATCGGATTATGTAATTTTCGTAGAAGTTTTAACAAGATATATCGCAATATAAATAAAACTTGATATAAAGTATACCATAATAACTCATAAGCCAAATGCTTGAGCCATCCGAAATGTGTTAAATAATATATTTCAAAGTCCACATCCGTTTCCGGGAAACATTCGGTTTTTCCATATAAAAGTTACTTAAAGGTGCTTTTACGTGAATTTTGGTTACACGAGTACTTTTTTTCTTAAACTTACTTTAGAAGATAAAAAATTCATTTGTGTTCTAGATAAATTTATTATTAAAAATAAAATTCTAAAATTTATATTTCGAATACCATTTTTACTAATGCAAAATATGTTCTTAAATGCGATAATATTATATTTGATAGTTAAACAAAGAAGTTTAAAGAAGATACTTGATTCAAAACACATGAGTCATTGTCAACTCACGGTTGGTTGAATAAAGGATGGAATTTGGTTATTGTTGCATATTTTTATCATAACCTGTAACTTTAATTATATTCCGGTTAGTCCAAGTATTATATATTACATTTTTTGATCATTTATTATGAATTGCTGTAATTGCTGAAATATTTTTTATGTAGAAATATACATTTTCTGCTCTTGTTAGAAGGTAAATTAAATTATTATTTTAAGCTTTATCTCTGTTCTTCTCGAGAAATACAGTATGTAGGTTTCTACATAATGAAAACTTCTCTTGATAGCTGATTTTCAGCAAAAAAAAGTTGTCTTATTTATTATTTTAATGACGAAAAAAGCATTTTTTTGTTTGCCTTATGTCATATATAATAAATAGCTGAAAATTAATCGCGTGTTTTTGCCGATGGGGGTTTTTACAGAGAATAAAACATTACCTAATTATAAAGTGAATTAATTTTACTGGATTAGGCCACATTAAAAAAGTGAAGTCGCGTGAATTTGATTAAATTTTAAAATTAAAAACGCGTCGGCCCTGGCGCTGACCCAAATTGCAAAATGGCAAACTTTTCCGACGGTGGTGTTGCGTGAAATGCCAATGCTTCGTGACGCTTTACTGCCGACCATAAACCTGACTTGATCACCTGACAAGCATTGCGGTGGCAAACGCCAATATGATAGGTAGCGGCGTAGCTATCTACGAAGGGATGGACTACCTTTGTAGCAATGAATCGACGCAGGGTGGTCTGATTATAAAACAGAGAGTCAAAATCATTTAATTAGGATTCAAAATTTGATTAATTGATTTTTCTTCCAGTATTCACCAAGCCTACACATCTCATTTGCGAACATATACCATGGGATAGCGAACGTGAAATCTATTTAACATGAAAAAAATGTCCCAAGAGCAACTTTCCAACACCCTAGTTAGCTTGGAGTAGAGTTTACATGATTTCTATTCTAACTAAGTTATGTTAATATTGAACTTTGTTTTAAAGAGATATTCACGCTGATCGTAAAATCAAAAAAATTAAAGCTAAAAAATTATATTTACTAAATCAAACTAAAATCGTATCGGCTCACCGGTCCGATATACGCTTGAATCGACTTGAAAAGCTCTTCAGTTTTAACTGACATTTAAAAAGATAATAATCCTAAAATTCGTATAAATATTTGGCAAATAAGTGTCTTATAAACTTTATAAAGTAGGAATTTATTGAATGTTTATATAATTGATCAGGATTTATATTCATTAGAAAAAAATAAAGTCACAAAGCATGACTTTTATTTACCGAAAAGCTCGTCGAAATGAATGAGTTGAGTAAAAAATTACATAAAGAAATAATTAAACCTGTATAAATAACTCAAAATAGGCAGTTTCTGGCAATAATGTTTTGCATTCAATGCGCAATATCTAGTGGTTAAAATGTAAATTTATTCTGTTTTTATAAATGTTCGAGAGATGCTTTAGACTAAATACTATTCTAGACAAAATGTAATCATAGCAAATACTGATCGAGCATTTTCTTGGTAAAAGTCTAATTTACATAAAATTATACTTCCAAAGATTCTACAGGTTAACCAGCGGTTAAATGTTTAAAATTATTCATGAATTACTAAGCAAAAACCAGATCTATTGAAAAGTTTTAAATTTCTTTCTTTCCTTCCCCAAATTTCCAACCCTTTCACGATAATTGAATGAAGGCAAACTTATTTTCGTAAAAACTCTACGCAGCTAGGTGATTTACGAACATTAAATTTAGATTTAATAAATGGAATACGTTTATTCAATAATCATAAAAATATGTTTTTTTCAATAAAAAGAAAAATACTTAAAATTATATTTGAAAGCTCGTAGTACAATGTGGACAACGTTTCATCTGCCATTAAGCTCTTCTATGAAAGGTTAATTCTAAAGCTATTGGGTATGGTATAGTTGGAATCCAAATACGGTTACCCCGAAGCCAATGCTATGCTGAATGCTCTTAGGGTTTTTGCAACATATTGTTTCATGTAGGACCAGGAATAGCCTTGCCAAGCATACCTCAGTATACTATTAAAGGGTTTAGAATAAATTGCTTGAGGCAGCTTAAATATATTAGAGTATAAATGCAACCTATATTAGAATAAATTGCACTTAACACGGTTGCTATTGAATTTGTTGTTCATTATGTTGAAGCAAGATATAAGTTTCATTACCAAATATGTGGTGTTATAAAATATATGATTTAAATTACCTAATGATATTTGTCGATGGTCTTATTCATTCATTAAAATATAATAGTTTTAAGTTCTAAATATTTATTATGTTAAGTGTGTGGCAACTTTGTACTCAAACGTGTAAGACCGTTTTTGTGACTCTGTGCTTAATTTCAGCAAATTTCCGCTAGTTGGAATATGTGAATATAAAGCTTTTCAATTAAAATATAAAAGAATAAATACGTAATGTGTTCATTTGGCTAACAAATAATCCGCATAAAATCATTTTGTTGCGATGAATATCCAGTTTGTGGAATTTTTGATACTCATACCACGCAGCGAGTAGGGTAAAAAATAAGCTTATTACAACTGTAACTAGTAAAATTGTATAAATCTTTTATAAGGAATGGATTTTTGTTTATTCTTAATTAGCACGTAAATATATCTTCGCATTTATTAGTATCGATAATGATAATAGCTTTTTATGAGGAATGGTTATTAACTTTGCCATTTTAACACTAGTTGTGTACCACATTTTACCAATATTTTACATTCACGTCTGCTTACGCGATCACAAGTAATTTGGCATTAGAAAATATAATTATTTAAATTTTTAAAGCTATATTTTCTCCACATTTGGAGAGTATGGATCTATACGATACGAAGATGTCTACTCCAAAAATTGAATATGCAATGAATTTCCCGCATAGCAAAGACGTATCTTGACACATTTTATTTCATGAAAATTAGCTATCAACCAATTGTTCAACCTATTAAGCATCCGGTCTAACATCTAAATTAAAACAATAAAATCGACACATGTGAGAATCAAACTCGCAATCTCCGGTACCGAAGAAAACACGCTAATCTATTGGTCACTGAGGAGACATTTTATTGTACATGTATATTACTAGAAAACATATTCAGTTATCATATTCAGTATAACTATCATATGGTGTTTTATACGACTCAGTATACTTGTTGATATGTTATATTTTTCTAAAAATATACCGGAAAAAGAAATGTTTTTCTATGCTGATTAATCAAAAGATATGTTGCTATTGCCTTTACAAATATATTTTTGTCTATTTTGAAGGCAAAGAAAACAGAATCGCTTTTATTATCGGTCGGTGAATGTCGATTTTGAAACATGTATTTGAATTTTTTATGTCAATTGATAGAAAGAAAATTTACCCAAGTTTGTGGTTGCAGAGAAAAAATATTCTAAAAATAAACAATAATATTCAAAGCGTAATGTATTTTCGAATAAATTTACAAATAGTTATTTAGTGAAGCAATATATTCTCGGCATTTTCATATTTACTAGATTGAACGGTAAAACATCAATAATTACAATAATACAATACATGTTTAATGTGTATTTATTATACGCGAAACATATGCAAATATTTGCGTGTATTGCATAATTTCATATTATCCAGGTAGACCGCACAGCGAATTTCACAATTTAGAAAATTTACATTTAATCTCGAAAATAATGTTACAATATTAGGAAAATAAACAAAGCTATTAGCAAACTAAACTAATTGGGAAACCACATTAAAAAAATGGCACCCGACCGTGAGCATAAAATACGAAAATTCACAATAATAATAATAATGTATTTTTTCTTATTATCATATTATAACCAAGGAAAAAAGCAACATTGTTTAAATTTTAAATTTTTTTCGACGATATTTAAACTTTATTGCTTATGTCAAAATAATGACGACATTTTAACTGAAATATTTTTTATATAATATAGAAATTTGAAATACGATATAAAATAACAAACTTAATTTAATGGCAAAACTCTTGGTTCTTAAAAAATATCGATTGGAGGATGTTACTGTTAAATGACAACTATTTTTACAAGACATTACTTTTAAATGGATTATTAATAAGATAAAACACATACTTGTTTTTCTTTATATTTTATACATTGGATTGGTATAGTATGTACTTTTGATCATAATAATCTATGTTGAGATCATCTCAAAAGCTATATAATAATATTAAAAGTAGTTTTGTATCGATGTAAAATCTTTGCTTGAAAACTAAATTTTCATAAGAATACTTGGAGCGGTAAAAAAAGTGTATGGTTATAAGCATTTAGATAAGTTTGGGGTCTAGATTAATCAATACATCTTTGTGGTGAAAATATTCAATTGGGTAAAAAACGTTATTAGAAGTTATGTGGATTGTATATAACGGTTTATTGTTTACCATCAAATGATAATTTATCTATAGACTCTAGAACTAACTATTTCACATTGAAAGAAATGTGAAGAGACTGAGTGTTGTAATTTGTTGAGAAAAAAATCTTCGTACAGAAATACCTAGAAGATGGCTGAGTATCTGTATAAATTCCTATACGGCTCGTTACTCCACCAACTAACCAATAGTAATCAATATAATTCATATTGATAGAAAAATACATACAAAGAAACAGTATTGACGATATCTAAATGCCAAATAATATTTAGTAATATTTTGACGGGATAGTTCAATAAAAATGTGTTGATTATCCATATAATCGATTTCACGGTTACTTGAGAACGAGGAAATGAGAAAAACCAATAGAGAAAAGAATCAAAATAAAAAGTTATTTTATCCTCAACAATAACGTAAAATATTATTGATATCGATTAAGGTCAAGTTTTATTGCCCATACCGCCTAAATCAAAGACTATAATGATATTTTTGGTATTTTGATCGTTGATCCAAGTTATGTTGGTATAATTTTGGCAAATAATTGTTTATTCAGTTATTATTATGTATAATATATCGTGTAAGTATGTTGAGAATACTTATAATTGAATAGTATGTTTGTCACTAAAATTAACGGTATTTGGAGAATCGTAATATAAATTAGACTGAAAACGAATGAGATAAAAAGCCATTGTGGAGAGTGGTGAAGGATAGTATATTGTTCTAGATTAGGATTCGCCTTGGATTTCAGGAGCATGGTGATGATGAAATTCTAACAAGTGGAAGGCGTATATTAAATTAGGATTTTACCCACATATATTTGAGGCGTTATGAAGAGAACATTTGCCGTGCATTTATCTGTTTATATTATACACAAGCATGTTTGTAATGTGGAAGTTAATATTGCTCAGTTTCGATTGCCTTTGTATCGTAACATTGAAGCGCGAGAAATTCTCCAAAACAATCGTTTTCAACACGATTTAAATGCCATGTTGTGTAGTAAAGCCGACCTTAGACATTTTCCGATACATAATGCCTCCGAAAACAATATCACAAGCTTAAATGTTATCTCAATACGCAGCCAATATTAATAGGGGCTGCTTGTCATTGGTACAAACTGTTTCACATAAGGATTCCAGTAGAGCTTTTAACTTGCTGAATAATATTCGTCATAGGTCATCCTTTACAACCCTGAAGAGCACTGTATGTTTGCCATTTAAACAAATAACGGAAATTTCGTTAGAATAAAACCCTTTTATCATAGTTCGACGATTTTATATTTCAAATACTATAGCCTAAAGCTTTACAATATTTAGACAATGCTTGGATATTTTTAGTTTGACAGTTATATAGAAAGAGAGCGAAGCGAGTTTTGAAGATTTTTCGTTTTTGTTTTGAATGATTGTATTAAATATTACTTCCCATAATTATGTTGCATTATATATTTACGGGATGTTATTATAAGTTTGTAATCGATATTGGCCACTCTAGAGTTTGTACAAACGATTTTTTACGTCAGTTATTGGGTCGCACTTCATTTTGGCACCCCAGTAGTCGAGCAAACAAACAAATATCTAGGTTTAAATAATTTACTGGTGATTTTTTCCGTGAAAACAAATATGTCTTCATATTATGGAGATCTTTCTGGAGTCAATATTTTCACAGTGTGGAAATCAAATGGTTCAACTTTCAGAGTGGATATGGCAAAACAATGGCCTTTGGTGTTCATGGTTTTGTTTGGTACAACGGATAAAAAAGCTAAGTATTCAAAATGTTTAAAATAGTTTTCAGATATTGGCGGAATCACTATGTAACCAATCTTGTACGAAAGATGAATGCGCGGATCGGCCCGCTTCGTTTTATTACGCATGAAATTCGTATAAAGATGTTGAGAGCAGTCGTGCGCAAAGATCGCGCTAACAAAGATAAGTCGCCAATATTATTTACCCTCGGTATATTTCTAGGGGTGGAGCGCCGTTTTGTGACTTATTACCGTGGAATATACTCATAAATTTAATATATTTAGGTACGTAACATAGATCCATTATCGAAATCAATGTTGTAAGAGACATTCCCTGCTGTTATCCGATACAAGGGTTTTATATTTGATATTATACCAGCAGTATAGATACCTCAATAGCTCAGTCTTTATTAGCGTACACATTTTGAAATCACAATTCGTTACAATCACGACTCCTGAAGCTACATGGAATATTTATTTTTAAAATAAAAAAATCAGAAGTAGATTTTTAATGGATTGCGTCAATAAGCAACTGATCCCCGTTAATCCTTATAATAAATTTAATAACTAACACTTGACTAATTAGGCTTTATCTACTTTGGATAAACACTATTATGTTGCATTGGACAAATCACAATTATTTTGGTGACGTTGAAACTTGAAAATCCTGAATTATGATAACTATATGACGTGCAATAGTTTCAAGTCATTTTTTAAAACCCATTTAAACTAAATCTTGCCGGTTGATTCTGTATTTTTCTTGCAATAATTTTTATTTTTTATTTATTTTATCTACTACAGCTCAAAATTGATTGTTACTACAAAATACGAGTTGAACAAAATCTTAAATATTTACTTTCTTACATAAAAACAATTTTTTTTGCGTCCATTCATATCAATGTCCAGATTTGTAACCATTAAATATCACTAATATTTTCTCGCTCATAGATATTATGTCTAAATGTTTAGTAATAAATGTTCATTTATTATAAAGACCCTTATTATACGTCATTTCCGGAAAGGTTTTTTATCGAATTGATAATAGCATCATTTTTAATATCAACTATAAATCATGTTGCAATTTTGATTGTAATAAAGTAAATTAATTTAGCGTCCTTAAATTTAAGTATATTTATTCGAAAATTTCAAAATTATTTTGTTTATTTTGTTGGCAGTGACGCTTGCCTCCAGTAAAACTTTCAAAGGCTTTTAAAATGCCTACTTGGCTTACGTTGAAAGTTTGTAAGATTTAATCATGTTTACTAAATGTTAGTTCGTAGTATTCCTGTAGTAAACAAATGAAATATGTATCCTAAATTAAGTCATATCTGGTGTTAACAACCTATTTACATTATGTATTTATACAATTTAATATTAATTGTTTTTATCAACCATGCTTAACAGATAATCATTAAATCAAAGTTTTAAATCTTAAAAATAACCATCCAAAAATGGTAAAATAGAAATACGTATATTTGTATTATAATAAACCTAGTGTTTTTGAAAATATTTTTAAACTATCAATTTCTAAAACTCTAAAAGATGCTGAATTAAAATGATAAATAGTAGCTGAAATATTAAACGTTTAAAATGAATGGAATAAAAGGTTAACACACATTAAATTATTGATAGCTTAATATAAAAAAAAAATACATACTACTTTAATGAAAATAAATGGTATTTTTTTTGAATTTTGAAACTTTAATTCACTTTATAAATAAAATACAAAAATTTAGATCTTATGTTCGGTACTTGTATTCAGTATTCGCTAACTAGTAGTAGAGTCTGATTTACTGGTTGATAAACTATTATATTTTTAATATGAAATATAGCATAATAAAAACATACTTTCACGACTTTATAAACCATATCCGTTTTAAGCGGATACGGATCTTCAAAACGTGAAAACTTATTTTGAAAAATTGATTTTACCAAGATTTTTTGTCAACTAATTGCCCAATCCCATTATTAAATTTCTGCATCATCAAATTTTAAAATACATGATCCAATTGTGGAATTTAAAACCGACAATAAACTACATTCGCTTACTAACCTACAACCGAAGCGTATGTTATTTTTAATGAAAGTAAAACATATTCATGAAATTTACTATATTATAAAACTATGTAATTTAATTTGCATAGAATTATGTAAATTTTGTCACGAGTACGGACTCCACCCCAATACTATACATGTTCAAGTAAAACGCACATGGCTTTCCTGGTGTGTCCGTTGATAAATTACTATTTTTATTGATTTGATAAAGTTTATTATTGCGATTCCTTTTAATACATGGCATGCATTGGTTTTATTACGGGTTTCAGTCCGTTATCTTAATTGTACTTTACTTTGTTCAGTGGCACGCCATTTATTATACATAACTGTGGTAAAGTTGCGACATGACGTTACAACATAGTTAAATTTTTCAATGTTTTTTTATCGTCTCTGTACTGAATGTGAAATATAATATTTTCCACATTCATATTATGAGTTTCAGAAATTTGAAGATCTTTTTTGGCAGATTGTTTTTCGCGAAGTTGTGAATCAATCGCTCAACCAAATTAACAACCAGCAAAAATCTGTGGAAAGGAAAAAGGACATATTAATATAATTAGATTTTTTACGAGAATTGGCTGTCAGTCAGTTTATTGATATACTCATTGATCACTCAGTCTTACGTGTTTATTTTTTTTATATACATATCTGTCGGGCTCAAACCCGAAAACTCTGATACTAATGCGTGGGAGCTTACCTATCGGCTACCCGGGAACATAATAATGAAGAAAATAATAGTCATAAGCAACAGGTATAATTTATATTTCTATAGTAAGTATAAATTTCCATGTATGGATCTATATTAAAATGCATATTTAATATTGTAAAGTTTATCTCGCGGGATTTGAAAAAAATAGTCGACTTAGATGCTGAGTACGTTTTTATTGCGTACGTATTATCTTTACTTGGACTCGTCCCAAGAGACCTATGGCACTGTCATATCTCTACACCGAGATAAGGTAGTATGAAAAAAAACATAGTAAAGCTATCATCCATTTGAATAAATCCGTAAAGTACACAAATTCATTTGTTTATTTCTGTCTGAATGCTTAGAAATTAAAATAGTTATTTTAAAACTAACGGCTATTTCTAGGTACCTAATATTTAGATCTATCAGATTCTCTTATTGTCATGAAAGTAACTATTGTGTCGATTAAAACAAAAGGTACTTCTTAGAGGTTGTCGATAGTTTACCATATCGTCGTATTACTGGCACAAGACGTTAAAGTAAAAAGGTGAGTTTTGAAATAGTCGAATTTTAATGTTTAAGTCTCTTTGTTAAATACCTTTTACAGCAAATTCTTAATAATTTGTTAATTTGTGGGAGCTGCAAAGGCCATTTGTGTACTAACGCTTCTTCCGAAACTGATG
>JAGVSQ010004589.1:0-19114 GCA_022683975.1 Rhyacophila evoluta | reverse complement strand
CACGTATCTTGATTTTTTGGTTTAAGTCACTTTGTAAAGTATTGTTTTGTTTTTTTACAATCTCAAGGCGTCTTCATAAAGCGGAGATCCATATATTCCACTATTGGATTGGATATCTTCATTCTGTGTAGATCCATATGCTCCGCTTTGGCAGCGAACATGATTTAAAAAATAGCTTCTCTCAGTACCCGAGAGGTTAGTGTAGGCACAATTCGGGAAATACGTGATTGATTACCACGTCTGTTTGATTAAAAGAAAATACAGGACTAGATGCTTTGGTAATTTACCTGTCATTGTGTTGTGAAATTACGACTTGGTTAATTATAAAATATATCAAAATAGTAAGACATTCATATCATATTTTTTTATGTTCATTTAAACGCACAATTCTGTAGCTTTAGCAGTTAAAAATCGTATTGGATGTACAGTGACTGGATGGTTCGCGATCCATGTATTCATTCTCTGGGCTGATCTAGAATGATCGACAAAAACTTACGATGGTTTAGGGATGCGGGTAAAGTAGGGATCTGCCGCTGTCACCCGACACTGAGGGCGACCGGCAGATGGTACCCAGACGAGAGGTTTCCGTCGTCTCAAGACACGGTCGCTCAGGGTTCATTGTTTACCAAACCCGCGGCAACTGGCTTTCCGTGAGAGTACAGTTTGCCTCGTTGCTTGTCTCTTTGTGTCGAAAGAAACACGTGTCGCTTCCTGTTATAGGTTCATCACGTTTTTATTAAAAACACGATTTGGGTGTAGTTAAGTAGAAGATGTCCACGTCACACAGTAACGAAACGGATAAAAACGCGATTGAAATTTTAAAGAAACAAATTAACATTTAGTATGAATTTTATATTAATAAGATTGTAATATGATATTTAAATACTGCCATGGCATCTATTACATCATTCTTGATTATTAGATTATTGCAAAACGTACTACTTTAAAAGTTATTGAATATTTTGAGGTTGGATTTTGGAACATTAAACATTAAAATTGGTTATATTTAGTGTAGTTTTTGTTTATAAATAAAATAATATGTCGATACAATACAACAATATATACGCACATTTAATGTGGTATTTATTTACAAGTGGCATTATGATAATAATTTAGAATTGGTATGGTCAAAAAATTATTTTAATTGAGTAATCTTACGAGTATATTTACACCAAAGCCGAAAACGTTTGAAACCACATCGACGTTTGCAGATATTATTGTTTTGTAAATTGTTAGTATACGCGTTGGAAAAAACTGCGCTTACTTCTTCTGGGTGCATATATCTGTAAATATCTGATGGGTGTCTTTGTCATAGTATTTTATTCAATAACATGAAAATGTTAAACTTATGGTAGCTTGGACTTCTTCTGCTTAACTATATCCATTTGTCAGAAATAATTTTGGTTTGGTCTCATATTTATTCTGTAGACTTGTAATCATACGAATATTTCCACAGGATTTGATTAAACGCATAATTAAAATGATTAGTGACAAGGATTGTGTCCACCTCTTTGCTCTTTGACCTGGTAGGGAAGAAACAAAAGATTCGTATTTAATTTGCTTTATTTCATACTTCCTGGACAAGTACTAAATAGTTTTTGACTTAATATTAATTCACGAATTAAAAATGATCTAGTAATGGATATTGTTTTTTTTTATTTAATGAATCAGAACTGGTTTGTTTACTTGTCTTTTCTATGGCGTCTCCGTCATATTATTAATTAATGTGGCATGCTTTGTGTTCATATAAACATCAAAGCCACGGTAATGTTACGTGCAGCTTGCTTAGTTTGGTCAGGTTCACATAGCATGACCGTATCGTCACGGCTACACTTGTGTTTATAAATTAAATACTATTATTAAATTCAACTCAGTTCGCTCACAAGTTCTTAATTGAAAGCTCTGATCACAGACAATGCATAAGGAATTGATACTAAATGCCGATGATAGTTTTATTCTGTCTGTACACAGATTTACATAATTACTATTATCGTTCTTCTATATCTGCTCCCTAAAGTGGGGCATATAGACACCACATGCCGCCTCCAAGAATTCCTGTCGCCCGTCAATATTCTTGCAGCTTCTAGGTCAAACATCAGTCAATACAATCAGTGGATAGTATTTATAGGTTTTATGATTATGTACACTTGAGTATCGTTTACCTAAATAGTCAGCACTTTTTACCACATTCGCTCCCAAATTTGAGCATATGAATCTACAGTGTGAACACATCTACTCCTAATGAGGAGTATATGGATCTCCGCAATGTGGAAACGTCTCGAGAGATTATTTTTTCACGAGAATTGTTCGTCATACAATTTTTCAATCCAGTCATGCATTTTCGGTTTTTTTTAAAATCCGATAGATATGTGAATCGAACTTGCATTCCCTGGATTGCTAGACGCGCACGCTAACCTTTACGCTATCGGAGTTACACTGGCTGCACTAAATGCATGATGTTGATAAATTATGTATTCTATTTTTTTGCCCATTATTGGTCATCTCATCGTCAATGTTGCAGAAACACGTATCTTGTATTTTTGGTTTACGACATTTTGTAAAGTATGTATTGTTTTTTTTGCCACATCATGTATAATTGGTACATTTTGCGATAAAACATGTAAAAAATATGTGTTAATGCAAAAATGTGCCAACAGTAAAAGATAACAAAAAATCAAACTATACTGTACAATGTGACTCAAAAATCAAGATACTTACTTGTTCCTGCAATATTGACGACGATCTGTTGGTCAGGTTTATTGATAACGACAATGATATCAATAATGTTTCGTTACCTTATTTTTGAGATCTTATGAAAGCCGCCAAGTCGATTTGTCATATGTATTATAGGGGGCCATTGTACATTTTCAGTATGCTCAAATAATTTATTATAATACGCCATGTGCTTTATAATATCAACCATGAGCACCTTGTGTGTATGATACTTTTCGTCTGCTTAATGGAGGCTCTCTCGACCGCTAAATCGTCGTCTTCCGTCCAGAATGGCCGGTGTTTTCAATCGAGACAGGTGCCCCTTCGCATGGCCTTCGCACACCTTTCGTTTTATACTTAACGAAACTCGTTAATCGTTAAATTTATTATAGTAATTTTGTATACCATTCCAATTATACAGTGTAATATTCCTCACGGGTTACTCTGCCTTTTATGTTTGATTTAATGTAACGTTTGTCCAGTTTATATATAATTACAAACCATAAAAATCTTTGTTGTTGTTTCAATGTTTCAATAATTTCTTGCATTAAAATATTTTTTTATTATTGACAGCTTAAATGACACCCAGGCTTAGGAAGTTCTGTTTTAAAATTCTTCTTTTGTCATCTCACAAACTCTTAATTGACAGCTGTGATCACAGACAATGCATAAGGATTTGATAATAGATGCCAATAATAGGTTTATTTTGCATAGATTTAAATAGGATAATTATTATTATCGTTATTCAATACTAGCTCTCTAACTGGAGTAATATGGTCACCACGTGCCGCCTCCAAGAATCCCTGTCGCCCGCCAGTATTCTTGCGTCTTCCTAGGTCATACATGCATCCCATATCTCCGCCAAATACATTCTATAGATAGTATTTAGCAGATTTCCGGATCGCCGATAGTTAATCGGCTTGAAGAATAGGCAGGTCAGGTTCAGACTCTAAAAGCATCCGCAATATGTTGTCCAGCCGCGTCCAGCGTCCCAGCTTCACTTTGTCAGCGATAAGTGGCTGCATGGTACGTTCTATTATCTTCTCATTTCGAACGAATACCCAGAATCCGCCACAGGCACCTGTTCTCCGAGCCTAGAATACAGTTGCTTTGGGTCTTTGTTGGGTACCATGTTTCACAACTATTGAAATGCACTGACAACGCATGCATTGAGCAGGCGGCATTTGGTTTTCACCCAGACATTTCGCATAAAATTGAAGGTTGGTCCAGCAATCCCTATTGTATTGTAGTATTTATTAACTTGCACAAACATTTTGTGAAAATAATCGCTTTTGAAGGCTTTCTCTTGTTATCAGCCATATATTTTAATATGTTAACTTTTATACTTGGACACTATTCCGGCATTTTCAGTATATACCCTTTTGATAGAGCGTGTATTAAGTTGTGGCTTATTGAGGGCTACGTCCTTTTACTTTCCACAGTAGATACGCAATTGCATTTAACCTCCACATTTTTATCAGAGATTCATCTATCAGTAAGCAAGTCCTCTAATTCTCTAAACTCTGTTCTAAAGGAATCAATTATATTTGTGATTATTTTTATCGTATCGGGTTTAGATATTAGGAGCGCAGAAAATTAACTAGATTTAATGTACAAATTTGTTGGATAGTGAACATTGTGTATTTAACTTCTATTTTTTTATAAATATTTATTGTTGTAATAGTTTAGATAAGATTTAGTAGTATTTTTTACAGTACGTTTTATTTTGTATTGATAAGATAGAGTCATCGCTATGTATTTTACTGACACACCATCAATCCGGCTGGCGCTAAGTACCAGGCGATCATAAGTTTGCAAGAGGTAGAAAAATATTCGTATCGTATGTGCAACTCTTGCGTTTGTTAGTGTTAGTGAAGAGACCTACGAGCAGCTGGCAGGATGGCGGGGCGCATGCGCGAGCAACATGCCGAGCGCGTCATCCGCGACGTTCCTCGTTTGAAAATTTTATTCGTTTGACGTTTAGTTTCCGTTCTTTTTTTTAATTATTTACTCCGCGCGGCTGTTGGGTGTGACCGTAGACGATCGACACATGTGTTTGTTTATTTGTAAAAAAATGATATAAAAATGCGCTGGTAGCAATAATCAATCCTAAATCGTGTAGTTCTAATTAAAATTACTCACATAATAAATATCTCGACAGTTCAATAGTTTTAACTTATGAAAAAACTTTTAACACCACGTGCTGCCTCCAAGAATCTATGTCGCCCGCCAGTATTCGTGTGCCCTCCCAAGTCATATCTGCATCCTGTAATTCCGCTGAATACATTCTATTGATAGTATTTAGTGGCCTTCCGGGACGCCGACGACAGGTCGGCTTGAAGAATAGACAGGTCTGATTCAGACTCTTGAGGCATCCGCAATATCTTTTCATTTCAACTACATAATAATAAAACATAAAATCAAGCAAATTGGATATACCAATTTCTAGAAATGCTCTTCTATTTCCAAACAACGAACAAAATAAACTCATAAATAATTCCAAATTGATAAGAATGTGTATAACATTACATGTGGCCGCTGCCATTACGGAATCAAAAGAGCACTTGACAACAAATTTGAACCCATGAGACCAATGTATGTGACACAAATTATAATTATTATAGAAATAGCATTAGGTAATTTTATTTCTCAATGTTAACGTGATATGATATAATTGTAATGACTTCCACATATCATTGATTGATTAATCTAGTATTTTTTTAAAATATGTTATTTATAGAATTAATAATAAGAATTGCTTTGAAAATAAGGCGACAAGTTCGTACTACTCAAACGGTTAATAATTGAATTGTATTAACAAACAATAAACAAAAATCTGGAAAGTTTTGCACAATGCATGACATTTTTTTTATATGTAGATATCTCTGTACATTAAATATGTATATTATTTATTGTTTTACTCTTATGATTGCCTGATACAATGCGGAATATATATTTTCTTCTGCACGCACGCGCACTTGTAAAGTTGTGATCGCAAAATAAATTTTTATTTCATACGTTCGTTTATTTTGTGGGCAGATGTTCCCGAAATTCTCTCCAAGTTTGTGTCGGCTGGCGGCGGCTGTTTCGGCGACCACTTTTTGTTCCCGTCTCACTGTCTGCTGCTGGTATTGTCATCCCATGGATCGTAGTCCATCACATTTTGTGACTATTCCACCAAACCCGACCAATTTATAACCAAATCGGAATCGAAAAACACACAAATTTTTACGTATTTATCTATCTATATATTCTGTGATCCTGATACAACAAAAATATTCCTTTTAAAATTCACCGGAATTCTTCTTGCAAGTAATTTTTGGTCGTTTTTTAAATTAATTATTTAATTTTCAGTGTACACTGTCTTAATTATTTATAAATGTTGGAAATATTTTCATTTCATATCTCAGCTTTGTCAGTGGTTAAATGGATAGCGTACGCGTTTGTATATCAATTTTAACCGAAGTTCTCAGGTTCGAGTTAGGGATTTAGATGCAGCACAATATTCAATGACGAGTGATTATTAGTGACTATTAGTCGCCTTGAAAATGATCACACTGCAGAGATCCATTTACTCTATATAATTTGGAGCTAATACGTATAACCATTTTCTCACAAACGGTGAAAAAAGTGGGAAATATTAAAGATGTTAAATTAATGTAAATATCAGTCAATAGTATCGTATACATATCGACTGTGGAAAGGAAAAACGTAACCCTCAATTTTTCTAAATAACTCTTATTCGATAATCTGAATGTATACAAGTTAATGCACGTTCTATCAAAAGGATGTAAGCTAAAAATGCCGAATTAGTGTCTATTGGCTTTTAAGTTTGGAATAAGGCCTGTGAAATTAACGATCAGGAAAGAGGGCTTCCACCATATCAATTGTATTGGTTATTATTAAATAACTTATTACATAATATTGAGTAAATGAAACACTAGCTTAAGTCTTCATGCACTTCAAAGTTGTTTCTATGTGATCTTCGAATGAACTTTTTTTGTCTCATTGTACATCATTTTTCTTTTCTACAGTCGTATACATATATATAAAATATACATACAATAGCCATAGCTTAAGAGATGGATGCTTGAAGGGGAAACTGAATTCGCGAGTCAAATAATTCGCTGATGTAGAGACTTTATATTTTTCCTACACGGAACTGCGAATGACCATAATACGAATATGTATGACTAAATGAAATTCGGTTCACCAGTAAAGGATTCCTATGAAGGATTAATAGTTTTAAAGAGTAGTTTTATTATATTTATGATAGCATTAATTTTTTCATATTATTTCCGTGAGGCCAGCCTTAAAACAGTTTAATACCCCTGTCTATAAAAAGGATCTTTTGCCCTTTTTCTCTAATTTACATCGCCTGAGGAAACAAGAGAAAAATTGAGTTAAGGTTTCAAAACGGCCTACCGACTGTTGAATTCTTCCAAAAACTTAACACAAATGTAATAATTAAAAAAGGCAATCCAATTTTAAACAAGCCATGACTATAATGTGGGCAAATCGGTTTCTCTTGTGAGCTTTTGTGTCCTATTACAGACAGATATCATTAATATCAAACGATTTTTTGAGATGGTTTTTTTCCTGTGAATCTATTCATTTAATTAACATTTTTATCTTTCTGTTTTTTACAGGTAAGGAGGATACAAAATATACATAACATAAGCAAGTGTACCACCCATATTGCAAGTAATCAGAAAGTTGTAGCATATGACATGTAAGTATTTAAATTTCATGTTACAGTCTTAATAATATCGACCGTGGAAGAAAAAAGGACGTAACCCGCACAGAACAAATTTTACAGGATGCACAAGAAACGTTTATTCAATGATTTTGGAACAAATAAAAATAATATATAGACACATCCTTAAAGTGCAAGAAGACTAAAACTGGTGGAAATCGTTTTTGCTGGTCACAAATTTGACAGGTCATCATTTTTTGAAACTTAAAAACTAAATATTCAGCATTTGCAGCTTACGTCTGTTTGGTAGAACGTGTGCATAGATGGATACATTATGTTTATTGAAAAAAAACTGACGGTTACGTCCTTTATCCTTTTCACAGTACAGTTTATATAAAAAACCTACTAAATTATAATTTGTTTCTGGATTTTTTAAATCGCGTTTTACTTGCAATAGATGATAGTGACTTGGACGTCTTCTGTTTAACTACATCCAATTCAGAGTTAATTTTATTATATTGGATATAATTTTAGTGTAGTGATGTATAAATTAATTGTTTCCATAAAATTATTTGTATACATTTGGCACGATGACCAGAGAGGCTGGAAGCAATTTCTTCGAAGAAATACAATAATTTATTCCGTTCACCTGAGGTTTAGATTCATTCTAAAACAATAATCAAATGATGTGGCCAGTTTGGTCGAGCAATTCGAGTGAAATTGTTAAGCGAATCTGCCATTCATTATTTCCGGATTTTTTTTACGTTTCCCGAAACACATAAGTCATATTAATGTGTCATCACTATACTATTTACATATAGATTTATGGTATTACACGTTGCTTGGACTAGACGATTATTAAAACTACTATTAAATGCCATTTTAAATTTCCCAGAAATATCCAAACCCAGACAACGTTTTAAATTCGAATTCGCTTTAGAACAAAGGAGTTGTGTGCTTGGCACAAATTTTAGCTTAACATTGTATTCGACCGTGCGAATCTTCATAATTCTTGAGGTCACCCAAAAGCCTATGATAGTAGTCGATATAATTTTATGAAATGTTGATGTATAGTTTTGAATATGGACCCACGATGCTGCTTGGATGTCTTAATTGCCAATATTTATTGGGTTAATGAAACAGGACAAAATTATGCGATGTGATGAAAGTGGGCAATCATTGAAGTGTGGAAAACTCCTTAGCACGAAAACGCTTAATGTGAAAAATCGGTTAGTATGAAATGATACTGCGGTCCTGACAAAATCGGTGTAATCTCAAATACATTTTTTCTGTAATCATGAAAAGAAAAATATTTTAACGTGAAAAGATTTTGCTCTTCGAAGGGACAAAATGTATCGGCAGCCGAATAGTCACCCATTTTTTTTTTTACTTTATCATTTACTAGACCTATAATATTTCAGTCTCCGGTGGCTGAGAGATCAGCGTGCGCACCTCGCATTCGTAGGATGCGTGATTGATTGCCAAATTCACTGGATTTTTAGAACTCTGAAAATGCAGGAATGGAGGCCCACTGTGAAATTTGTATACATTGTCAAAGAAAAATGAAGCTTTAGTAGGATTAGTGAAGACTGTAGAAATAATTCAGCAGTATTCGGAGTCGGTTGGACCATTTATCGACCCGGTTAGTCATTGCGATTTGAATTCAACGATGGGTAATTTGACAACGCATTTTAATGTGGCACACGCATCTCTAATGTACTGTGTTATGCCATCTAATTTTGGGATATTGATCCATCGAGTTTAACCTCCTAAAGCCTTCTCGGCCATCCAGTTCATGAGACGAATAAATTAAAAGATAAATGACCTTACCCATTTACTCCGAATTTCATTTTTTTTCAAAACTTAGTGTCAAACATTCTTTTAATTCTTCAGATGTGGTCAGTATTTTGATTTATTATATCATGGAATCTTGATCATTAAATTTTGGTATTTTCTTGTGGTATTGTGGCTTATCACTTCTATGAATCTTTTTATTTTTTCCTCGTACGAATGCATCACACATTTGATTGGATATTCCCACACTGGTCGATAGCCTATATTGAAGAGATCGTATAAATATAATGATCGACTGTCGAAACGTTTTTTAACCCGAGTATCGACGCAGTTCGTCCGTGCGCCTTGTCGTCTTATTTTCAAAAGGCATTCTTTTATTTTTTAATATAATGTTATTATTTCTTTTGATATAAATACTAGATAGATTTATCAATGATGTCGAAGACTATTATATAATTCATTTTAGGGTAGAAACAATACGTGTTTACGTATGTTTATTTCGAAAAAAAAGAGTTCTGAATTATAAATTTAATTCTAAAGTCATTTTTCCTGGCTACAAATTCGACAGGCCATACTTTTTTCGCACTTAAAAGCTAAATTTGTATACTAATCCAGCACTTGCAAATTACATCCTTTTGGTAGAACGTGTATTAAGTTGTATATTTTGTAATAATTTGAATAAAAGCTATTTTGCAAAATTTGAAGGTTACGTCCCTTTTCCTTTCTACAGTCAAATTTATATAATCGGCTGTTTTGTGACAATGTGACGGCACATTGTGAAGACGGCCATTAAAGAAACAAATATCATGGATAATCACACGGATAATTATTATATAGACACATCCTAAAGTGCAAAAAGACTGGAAGAATTGATGTGGTGGAAATCCTTTTTCTCGATCGCAAATTTGACAGGTCATTATTTTTTCAAACTTAAAAGCTAAATTTAGATAACTAATCAGCATTTGCAGGTTACATTATTTTGATAGAAAGTCCATTAAGTTGTATACATTGTCAATATCGCTAAAAAGCTATTTTGATAACTGACGGCTACATCATTTTTCCTTTCCACAGTCGACAGTGTTATATAAAACACCAGTTTTAGTATGAACGCACAGTTAAATTGTGTCTATTTAATATTGTAACTTGGGTCCAAAATCATTTTAAAAACATACGCACTTGTGAAAATTTAAAATTTGTTCTGTGTACTGCTTTTACTATCCTAGAGTCGATATTGTCTTATGTTGACCAAATGTTTCTTTGCCACTTCGAATTATAATTTACGTATAATCAAAAACTAATTATGATTTCAATATACAACCGCTCCAAGGACAAACATAAACTACACAAGTATTCTTGTTAGAAACACGTGATATTTTTTTTCAATGCCACGCACTAAATGGAAGTAAAAAAAAAATTGTCCGCACCAATGCCTACTTTCGTCGAGTGTCTGTTTGAACTAAAGCAATGATCAAGGTTAATTTTTATATCAGGGGTAATCACGTCATCGATCGAAATTACTTTTTCTATCATAAAATATCACCGTTGAGTTTTTTACTTAAACTCATCATTCTAGCTTAAGATTGTGGGACTATAAGAAATATTTCGTTTAACGGAATTCAGATCTTATACATTCTCAAAAATCCAACTGCTTTAATGTTAAACATGCTTTCTTATTGTAGCTTAAAACTGAGAAGGAATATTTCTATGGCGACACATTTTTTTCGCGTGGTAAGACTACACTAAGATTGGCACCCAATAAAGGCCCAAAACAACCGTATGCTAAGCTTTGACAACAGGTGCCTGCAGCGGATTATGGGTATACTGTGGTATGACTACGTTTGAAATGAGTACGGACCATGCAGTCATTTATCACTGACTAAGTGAAGCTGCGACGCTGGACGTGGCTCGGTCACATATTGCGGATACCTAAAGAGAGTATGCACTTGATCTGCCTATTTTTTTAAGCCGACTGGTTGTCGGTGTCCCGGAAGGCCGCTAAATACTTTATATATAATGTATTTGGCGGAGTTACGCGATGCAGGTATGGCCTGGAAGGACGAAAGAATACTGGCGAGTGACAGGGATTCTTGAAGGTGACACGTGGTGTCGACATGCTCCACTTAGGGAGCGGATATAGAAGAAGAATATTGGTCTGTACGTTCCTTTTAACTACCTTTGAAATCGAGAACATCAGCTTCTTTTTATTCTTAAATGCAAAACTAACCTGATTCCGAAGTGTGAATTGAAGATGTGGATAGCTGATCGTCCTCAGTAATATGTATGAGGTGCAGAAACAGTGGTATAGCCACGGCTAGTTGTTGCTACAATGTCTTGTACTGTGGCCTCGAAGCATACATGTGAGTTTTAGAAATTCGGCTCTCGAAAAACACAGACCGACCTCTGGATTTCTTAAATTATGTTTTAAAGTAATGCGTGAACCACATTTTTTAAATTTCGCAAAGCATTATTAAATTTTATTACCTCAATGCGTACATATAGTACTCGCACATACATGAACGGGTACATACACGAAATATTCGATTGGCACATTCGTTAAATTGAATTTTAAATAAAAAAATACAGTTTATTTTAATGGCTCAATTATACCAGTAATTCACCGATAATTTGTCATTAATCCTTGTTTCTGGCCAACAGAAAGCCGGAATGAAAGTCCTTGATGGTAGTATTGAGATTAATTTGCGTATTTTCAAATAACACAAGTGCCTGTCCCTTAATTGTCACCATGTTGTAGATATCTGCTCCGAAAGTAGAGTATATGTATCTCAACAATGTGAATATATGACATGATTGTTTTTATTATTATGTGTACCCGGTAGCGTAGATGCTAACGTGCGCGCCTAGCAATCCGGGGAATACGGGTTCGATTCCCCTTCTGTCAAATTTAAAAAATCTAAAAATGGACGGTGGAAGTCCATTATTCAGCAATATGACAAATGATTCTCATGAAAAATATACTGTCAAGACGTCTTCGTATTGCGGAGATTCATGTAATCCAATTTCGGAGTGGATATCTTCACGCTGTGTAGATCCATATGCTCCACTTTGGGAGCGAACATGGTATAAATAAAATGTATATTATACTGAAGATTTCGTTACGTCGGCGTTCGCTTTAGCAGGATTTGACTGTGTAACATTTTGTCATCATGCAAAGACTCGATAATGTTTCCAATCTATAAGCGGTGAGTAACAAAATCTCATTCTTTCTCATTTTCGAGAACGCCTTCCCAAGGCATACAAGTTTAAATTATTAACAAATTAAAGGTCTCCTGCGAAACTTTCTGTCCTTCTCTTCATTATTTATTTGAGGTTCACAATAAAAATGTTCGAAGTCGTGTTTTGGAAAACTTGTTTTATATTTTTACAAAAATATGCTTTGTTCAACTTCAATACACTCGCACTCTTGTGGTGGAGTGATATTTATTCATACAGCGAAGCCAATTTTTATTATTACGTTTATCGGTTTCATTTATTTATTTTTTACATGTTGTAATATTACAAAATTTAGCTCAATACATTCACAACACGACATAAATATCTAAATTACAAAGGGAAAAGGATGTAAGCCACTTATAAATAATTGTACAGGAGGACAACAAAGCGTAATTGATAATTTTGAACCCAAGTTTAAACATTGCATAGAAACAACCTCGAAGTGCCTGAAGATTGAAACTGATGTTTCATTTACTTAACATGATATTAATTTAATAAGTTATTTAAGGAAAACCTGTGAAATTAATTGGGTGGAAGCTCTTTTTTCCTGGTCGCAAATTTCACAGGCAATCCTTGTTTCGATGGAACGTGTAATAAGTTGTGTGCATTCACATTATCGAATAAAAGCTGTTTCGAATAATTTCGTATAACGTCTTATTTCCTTTCCACAGTCGATATGACATTAAAAATAAAACAACCACAATAACCAAGCATGACTAAAATGAAAGCAGTTGGAAGCCAAGGATAGTATCCATATATCCGCAAGTACAGAAGTCTCAGAAATTTCTTCTTAATGCACCATCATCAGGTCGTATTTCAACTGGTACTGGACCCAAACAACCAATCCACTCTCTAACCTGCCTCGAACTAATGACATTTAATTAAACCTCAACGCCATAGGATTGTTTATATTTTTTTGCATTTGGCAACACAAATCGTCTCGAAAGGAAGAATGGTTTTAGTACACAAGTGCTATAGGTAGTAACACTTGATGGATCTGTCTTTATACACGAATGTTACAATTTTACAGATTAAAAAATCTATTAATTCACACTGAGGGTGCAATATCCTCCATTTTCGAAGAGTACATGGAAAAAAAATATATTTATGATAAATAAGATCCTTGCATAGGCTCCACCATCGTTTGTAAATACACCACTACTCAATTTTTGAAAACGTCAATCTCAACACAATGCTCCATCACATTCCATATGTAGGTTAAAAGCTTTGAACATAAATTACGATCGTTTTTTATAAAAATTACTTCCGAGTCTTTTCAAAAAGAGAGTACATGTTGCGTATTTTCTTAAGTAGTAACTTCACTTAAACCCCATTATTCATGTTCAGGTTATTTTAACAGTAAAGTTATCTTGTGGTAATAATGCCAAATTTAATAATGAATGTGTTTATATTTTTATGAGTACAATACAATGTCACAGTTGAATACAATTGAACTGGTCAATTTTTGTATCAAATTAGCCACATACTCATTTGGCATCATATAAATGAATTTTTTAACCCTTTGAGAACTTTAGAAAACAAATCTTTCACTGCTATCAATGTAACTAATATGGAATAAATCAAATTTGATATGCCGATTTGTAAAAAATGATATTTTCTTTCTAAATAACAAACAAAATAAACTGATAAGTTATTCCAAATTGGTAAGAATATGTATAACATTACCACATGTGCCCGCTCCCATTTCGGAACCAATGTAGTTCTCGAGAACAAATTTAAACCCGTTGGACTAATTATTTGTTCCTGTTAACAGAAATATAAACAATCTTACGTATTTTTTCCTACCCTAAAAATGTGTGATATATTTGTAATAACTTCCACATATCATTGATAGATCTATCTAGTATTTATATTAAAAGAAACAATAACATTCTATTGAAAATAAAAGAATGGCTTTGAAAATAAGGTGACACATGTGCGTCCATACTTCTCAATGGGTTGATAAATTATGGTTGGACGGTATGATCTTCTCTGTCGTATCAAAAACGGTTCTTGTTGTGCTCACCGCGTGTATTATTGCATTGAAACTTTCGTGGCAGTATTTCGAGGTTGAATAATTTCATCTTCGATTGACCAATTTATACTTTTTAACAATTATAATTCACGCAATATGTGGCGTAACAGTTTCAGCGTTACAGGTTGCCTTGGATGGAAAAATTAATTTAATTATACATGTCCAGTAATCTTGGTTTTCGCAATTTCAAGAATGTCTACTTTGAAGTCTACTCCTCAATTGAAGAATATGGCCACCACGTGGCGCCTCCAAAAATCACTGTCGCCCGCCAGTTCTTGCGTCCTCCCAGATCATACCTGTATCTCGTAACTCATTATGAATACATACATATATAGATATTATTTAGCGGCCTTCCGGGTCGCCGACAATCGGTCGGCTTGAAGGAATAGGCAGGTCAGGTTCAGACTCTCTTGAGACATACGCAATATGTGGCTGAGCCAGGTCCAGCGTCGCAGCTTTACTTTGTCAGTGATAAGTGGCTCTATGGTCCTTTCTCTCATATTCTCGTTTTGAACGAAGTCGCGCCACCGTATATCCATGCGCCATTTGGTTTTCACCTTATATAGCTTGGAGTCCCAGAAATTTGGCATGGAATTGAAGGTTGCTCCAGCAATCCATGTTCAAATAGCGAGCTGATTCTGCGAAGTGCCATCTTCCGTAATGTGTACCCCTAGGTATCTAAAACTGTCGACATCTTGATGCCCTGTCAATGCTACTTCGATAAGAACAAAGTAATTAGATAAATTCATATTTCATGTACATATTTGATCAATATTTAATAACTCGGTCGGATTGGCGCGTAGAAACGCATGGTGAAAAAAAATCAGCAATTATACCAATGTGCCGGGGTTGGATGAGGCAAGTCAAGAATCTTTCGACTTGGTGAAGTTTGTCGATGACTGACATGTAGTCACCATCTTAAGAAATTGGAATACAGCCACAATAGATGGGGGGCAAATTGAAGAAACTATGTGGTTCGCTATGACAGTGTTTAATTTCCCAAATCATTGTCTTCTGGATTGTCAACGTATTTATCGAATCACAGTGTAATTCGGATTCCATTAAGAAAAACATACCTCAAAAGCTTTTATACGTTTTCTATTTATTTCATAGTGTGGAAAACTATAAGGCTACCCAACATGATAAAAATAAACGTGTTAATAGTGGTGAGGACAGAAGTTGTCTTCCAGGCCTGCAAACTGGACGAGTCAGGCAAATCGTGACAGTTAAGAGCTAACCACCGATAAGAATGTCGATAATGGGAAGATGTCTTAACATGTGTGATGATTTCATAACAACGCCCCTCGAATCTGCCAATTAATTTCTTATATATAATATAAAAAGACATTGAAACCAAATAACCGTCGTGTTCTTGAATATATTCTATGCTATTAATTAATTACATCATACCTAATCCATGTCGAATTATGTATAATTCATATGAATCCAATTAATTCTTGATTTATTAAAACGGATACCAGTAAATTTTGATCGTAAAAATTAACAAAATTAACGAACCTATTTCAAATCTACTCTCAGTGGCTCTTTATCGTTTTTTTTATTACTTATCTTACTAACCGTGTTGAATGACCCTTTTTAAACAGACAATCCTTCTACCTGCTACCAATATTATGGTTACCCATTATTGTTCCGACCGGACATGGGATGCGGTTAATCAAAAAAAAAAAAGAATTACATCGATCGGGCGTCCTGAAAATTGAGGTTAGATTGACCGGTCGACAGTCAGGGTGTCTTGACTCCCGTGACCACTTCCTGTCAGGAGTTTCCTGCGATGAAGGGTTCTCACGGATTTTATCAAGTATATTAATTTTGCTTGTGTAATTTCAATCGACAATTAATCTACTTTGTTTTATTCTTTCAGTGAATCTGTTTTCTTTTATGAATAAATTCAGATCTAGATTGACTTTTTTTTTAAAACAATGCCACCTTTACTTTACAGCGTACAGAATTTCCTTCATTTTAGAATCTTTTTAAACGTTATATTTAATGAACATTTCTATACTTATCAAATTTGTATGATCTATGTCGTCAATGCTTCAACTGATAATACTAGATTAAATAAATCATACCAACTATGAGAAGAAAAAAGGATGTAATCCCCAGTTTTATTAAATCAGCTTTCTTTCGATGGTGACAATGTGTACAATATAAAACATGTCATATCAATATTTACCCATTGTCAGTCGCATTTGGTAGAACTAGTTTTCACATCATTATCATTAGTTTAATCAAATGCTCGCATCCGAAAAGTTGATAGATTTTAATTAAAAAAACATTTATAAAATCATGGTCCAGCTGTCGCTCCATAAACCCTGGTCGCCCTCGTGTTTTGCATCCCTCTATCCCTGATTAAGGCGTCTCTAATCATGATCACATAAATTGGATACAAATATAGTCTTCGTCTATATTTTAATGTAATATATATAGTGGAATTCGCCTACACGTAAAATATTCTATGTGTGGGTAATTTTATCATAATCGACTGTAGTAAGTAAAAAGGACGTAACCATCAATTTTTCAAAACAGCTTTTATTCGATTATCAGAACTTTCTATCAAGAGGATACAAGCTAAATAAATATGCAGAATTAGTGTCTAAATTTCACATTTAACTTTTAAAAAAAGCTTGGCATGTGGAATTAGCGACCAGGAAAAAGGGCTTTTCCACCTTATCATTTTTGTATTTTTTAAAAAAATAACTTATTAAATTCGTATAATACTGAGTGATTTTTTCTCCACGGTAGCGTACGCGCCTAGCAATCCGGGCTAATGCGGGTTTGATTCCCTATCAGTCGGATTTAAAAAATCTATAAATACAGGATTGGATGCCAACTGGGCTGAGCAATTTTCTTACAATACAATTCTCGTGAAAAATAATCTTTCAAGACGGCTTCACATTGCTGACATCTATACTCCTTTTTGGAGTGGATTATCTTCATACTGCGTAGATCCATATGCGTCATGGTTTGGGAGCGAACATCGTATTAAAAAATGTTTTATTTATAGCATATAGTTTTTATTTAAACAAATAGGTAATCGACGATATACAGTTAAATTATGGAAAAGTCCACGAAAAACGAAAATTAGACAATAATTTGGTATTTTCAGCTTAAATCCTTTTGATATAACTTGTATTAAGATGTATGTATACATTGTGATCATAGAAAAAAAAACTATTTTGAAAAAATTGAGGGTTACGTTCTTTTTCTTTTCCACAGTCATATCATTTCAGATATTCGATAAATTTTCAGGCCAGACGAACCGAACGACCTTGCCATTTTCTCTTTAGAACGAAGTATCGGTCAAATGGTATCAGGCGGGCAGACAGTACAAGAGATTGTGTCAAACTTAATAGGTTTTTCATTTACATAGAATGGAAGAAAATAGCAAAGAGTGAGCGAGAGGGACTATTGTGCTTTGCTGTGCACAGAAGTGAAGAAGAATCATTAGAAAAACAATTAGTATTGCCAACATTATTGAGTTATTGGTATCAGGAGCACATACTATCAAACTGTATGTAAACTAAACGAGTGATGTAATGTCTTCACTCGTGTAGCAATTTCAATATTTCCTTACATTATATATGACTAACTGCCGTATAATAAATATATTTGATGGGATATTTTTATTGCTGTTAAAATACAAATACTATGTGTTGCATTCGTTGGCTTAAAATTCACATAATGTCTAATTTTATTGCTTTGTAAATTGTCTTTATTACATACTACAGATATAGAAGTATTTCCCTGGTAGCGTAATTGGTAGTGTGTGCGCCTGGCAATCTAGTGAATGTGGGTTCGATTTCGCATCTGTCAGATTTTAAAATATGTCTAAAAATGTAGGACCGGATGGCTATTACGTTGAGCAATTTTCTGCCAACCAATTCTCGTGAAAAATAATCTGTCAAGACGTCTTCACAATGCGAACAATCATATACTCCACTTTCGGAGTAGATATCTTGGATTCATATGCTCCACTTTTTGAGTGAACATGATATAAAAAAAAAACAGAAGGTTAATCACAGTATTCGCAGCACATTGTCGAGGTGTATCATTTTTATTTTCAATCATCTAGGAATATGTGGATGGACCACGTGGATATCCTGAATTATTATATACTCTATTATACAAAGACTGATTGTTAATCATTTATTTTCTCAATGCGTAGATCAGCTGTGTGCAACCTTTTTGTTACTACGCCCCTAAAAAGATATGTTTTTCCTGCGTTTCACCATTTGTTATTTTTTAAATACTAACGATGCCTGAAGATAGTCCGCGCCCGGTTGGAAACCGCTGGCGTAGAATATCAACGTTTTATGTATACAAACCAATATGTAGATTTTCGCAGCTACAGAATTCCGAGCAATGTATGCGCGCTTACCAACCCGGCCACCCACGACGAGCGAAAAAATGAGTTGTAACACTAAACAGTAAAATTTCGCCTGCGTCGCTTATTGAACTCAAATGAGTGATATTTTAGTCACTTTAAATTTTAATACGGCTTTGCATATTAATACAAGGAACACAAACTGTCCTATCAAGAAATTTTGGAGATCAATCGAGCACAACAGCCATTGAATCTTCCATTATTGAATGATCAACTAATGTTCCCCAATAGTCCATTGCTA
>JAGVSQ010004588.1:0-19116 GCA_022683975.1 Rhyacophila evoluta | reverse complement strand
ATATTATATATATATTCAAAATATCATACACTGGTTGTCATGCATTTAATAGATGAAAAAAATAATTCATAGGAACAACATCAGTTTTTATGAGCATATTACATATAGGAAAAATATTTTTATCTTTAGAAGATACTTTTTGCTACTGGAATGTATGTATGTATGTATGTATAATAAGGTTCTCTTATTTTCTATAAAACAGAATAATTCCTATGGTGTTTGGCACATTAGTTCATATATTTTAAATCTAAAATTAATAGTAAAGAGAAGCTTCTAGCTAATGGGTTAATATGTGTTAACAGCTCCTAAGCCAAATAGATATTCACACACTCAATGCATCTTAGCAGTGTACTTCACTATTTTTGATGTGAAATATACTTTTCCCTTAAAACTTTTCAAAAGGTTTATTCATGATCTTTTTATATCAAATCTTAGATCTTGGCGCGCATCATTTGAGTGAATAATTAAAGGAAGATTAAAATAATTACTACACAATAGAAATACCTCCACAAATGAAGAATTAAAAAGAAAACTATCATCGTTCGTTGATAAAATGGCAGCATTTCCTTTCAAAGAAAGCTTTGCGGTAAATATTCAAAACCATTTGATAATTCACAACAGCATTATACCAACGAACAAAAACTCACAGAACGATAGAAAAATCTCCCGAAATGAAACGTAGCTTTTGTTCTACTAATCTTTAAAAAAAATGCTTGCAATTATAATGTACAGTGTCATCCGAATATAATAATTGTTTTTTTTTACATATTCAATTTTTCAAAATCATAATTCTAAACGAAAATAATCAAATTGCTGCTATAATTTTTAAACAAATTAGAGTTTTAACAAGTGAAAGATTATATAATACACTATTAGAATTATTAATCTGCATATTTTTAGTAGCCATCAAAAACATGCAGAATAAATTTACATACATACTTCTGATGTATCGTATCTATCACTTGAACACTCATAAGTACATCATGGTAATTTTAATAAAAATGTCTTTTTATGAGTCAACAAGGGACGCCCTTCAAGCATATATTTATATTGAGTTATTATAATAATATTATCTAAGGCAGTAAGATTCGTTGCCATTAATCAAACGATTGGCGTTGCGCACGTTGGGAGTGTGGTTAGGTGGGATTACTGTCGTGGCCATCCTTTCGTTGCTTGGAATGTCCGTACTTCTGATGAAGTAAATGTGGCCATGTGCTGATGCTCAGCTGTGAAAATAAGATTAATTATAGATTAATATCATGATAAATAGAAAATTGTGTTAATGGATTCTATTATGAGATACTAATAAGCTATTTTGATGCATAATTCTAAGAATGAAAATTAACAAACATGTCATCCACATATAATTATTTCACTATTACTGGTGACTATTACTGAAGTAAATACTGTGATTTTTGTAAATCAAACAATATACAAGACCATGGTTATTTACATACCTTGTTGTGGTAAATGTCTTCTGACGGCTCTGGGAGTGTCTTCATCATCAGATGCGTCTCCATCGTCATCTTGTTCATGTGCCGCCCAGCGCTCCGTGAACTCGCTGGCAGATCGAACAAGCGACGGTTGGCTCAAGGACCGTTGTAGGGAACGCTGACTTGAAGTTCTAGATAAAATAATAGTGGGTTTGCATTATTTTAAAAATAAAAAAATATTAGTTTGTTATGTCAAATTTTGTAGCATTCATTTTTGCAGTAGATTGATCAAAAATATGTTACCTTGGCATGCGGAAATCTTGTTCATTATCACTGTCGGTATCATAGAACCTGGCGGAAAGTGGCATTCCCATAGAAGCCTCAGATTGACTGTCCATATTGTCCATTCTGGCATAGTCTACCATCATCTCAGACATGGATCTGAAAGAATATAATATAAATCATGAATCTCTATTGAGTGACTAATATGGTACTTATTGAAAATGTTAGTCTGCTTACCTCATATCAACATGATCACTGCGATAGCTAGACCTAGACGTTCTCCTTGACGGTGAGGAAGCTTGTGGTGGCCTCGGAGTACGTCCTGAAGTACCTCCTTCACTGTCATACTCATACAAAGTTGGCAGAGAGCTACGTCTTGAACGAGTATCCCAATCTGACTTCTTACGGTATCGTCCACCCTTTAAATAAAATAATAAATTAAATATTTTATTTCTCACCTTCTACTGTATAAACTATGGGAATCACTGGCATTCGATAAATCCTAACAAGGAGTAGGTATATGAAGAGAATACCCTGATTTGGATATGAGATGGTTTCATTTAAAGTGCAACCAATTCTTGCTTGTTGTCATACTCACATGTATATGAATTAAAAGGGGCATCAAAAATCATGCCAACCAGAGTGCATACATGTATTATAATAAAACAAATTTTTAGTTTCAACCCACTCAAATAACTGCTGAGGAATATTAGATTTATATAACAAATAAATATCTTCAGGCAGTTTATACATCTCTACTCACCCAATCAGTAGGAAAATTTCAATATATACCTTATTTGATATACTACAAGATAAAATTTATAATAAAATAAAAACATATTATTTTAACTACCTTGGGTTTATCAGACGGCGGTGCGAGTATCCTCAGGATAACTTCCCACTTATGTTGTGGGAAGAGTGCACTATATCGCTCATCTTCACTGATTCTCCTAAAGTCCTCACGCCTTGAGCAAGAACTTAGTTCGCTTCGAAGTTCACAACGGCTAGTAATAATTTCACGCCAGCGGTTGCGCTCTTCCATTGTGAGAGTTTCATGCTCTTCCAAAGTATCTGATGTAATTACCTATAATTAAAAATATTTTTAGCATTGTAACATGAATCAAATTCATCCAACAAGATAAGTGCATAATTCTAATGATATCAAAATGTACATATTACACAAGGTAAGTCATTCTACCTCAGCATTAGCCTCTGGCTGCAAAACTCGAACAAGCACATCCCAGTTGTGGGGTACGGTTTCTTCCTCGGTGTAAATTGGATTACGAGCAGGTGGCAGCTCTGGCAAAAGAGGAAGTCCTTGTCCTCCAATATTGCCTACCAATTCCGGTGAGAAGAGATGTGGACCAGTTGAACCTAAACAAAAGTATTTATTGGTATGATACAAATATGTCAATTATAATCCAAATAAAACAATAATTATTTTCAAAGAAAAATTGAAAACAGGTGTCTCACCGATATAGTTCTGTGGCATAAGTGGAGGCTCAGATCTGGAAGCAATAGTCATTCCAGAGGCACTGGATACATCGGAGAAGTTTTCCCATCTTCCATCTCCTTGGTCAGCCGGATAGTTCCTGATGGTAACATCCCAGCGAGCGGGTGGTACAGCTGCTGCACGTGCGGCACGGTACTCTGTTACAAGACGGCGGTGACGCTCGATATCTTCAATTGTTTTCTTCTCCGTAATTGTACGTAGGAATACATCATCTACCATGTGTGCTGTTATTTCTGGTTTTCTGTTTTAAAAAAAAACATTGATTGAAATTTCACTTCAGTTTCACAACATATAATGAATACCAAATATTATTTCATTTCGGTATAGATGGCCAATTTTTTCTAGTAAATTTTTTTCAAACAGAATACATTGTGAGATACCTACTTTAAACATAGTTTTGTCATTATATCTATTAAATTATTTCAATTAAAATTGATTATTTACCTTGCTGGCAATATTGGTGTCTCTGGCATATGTTCCAGACTTTCCATCTGCATCTCTTCACGGACGTTTTGAACGGGTGGTAGTGGTGCAGGACGCTGCAATTGAGTAATCTTTTAATAACCCACATCTAATTTTGAATCTTTTGTTCAATTCATATCAATTTTAATAGTATATATTAAAAATACATTTATAACTGACTAAGGTATTCCTCACCTTAACTGAGAACATCTTGCTGTGGGAGTCATCAACTAGCTCGGTAATTGAATGCGTGTCTGTCATCTCAGTATTGAGAGAAGCAATAGACCTTGGACGACGCGTCTCGACCATTTCAGCAGCATCCCATTCCTAATACAAAAACAAAATTACTACACGTTGAGGTAATTTCATAATATGTAAGTAGTATTTCGCAATATTTGACATAGTCTATCTAACCTGAGCATTCTTTCTGACGATACGAGAGTAGAGTGGAGGTGCTTGAGCAACTCTTCTTGGTGGACCTGGTGGGGCAGGTGGTGGTGGAATTTCTTCACGCTGCTCTTCAATTGTTGATAGATTGCGATCAGATCTAGAAATTCAGTGCAATCATGAATTAAAATCCCTTTGCGAATAGATATTTTTACAATATTATAACAGTGTAAATAATAACAGTATATAATAATAATATTATATTGCATAATTATAATGAAATAGAATCATCGGTCAAAAATGTATTCGTCTCATAAAACAATATCCTTTAGAAATTTTACATTAGAATTTTTGGTAAATTATAATACGTGTGTGTTCTTTTGTTTTTGAATACTGTTAATAATGTTAAATAAATATAGATCACATTTATGTACTTTTACATACTTCAATAGTTTTTTTATTAAATTTAATAGTTAATAGATAATGATATGTCACCTGATGCTAGTATCATCACTCATTCTATCAGGTGGTGAAGGAGGAGCTCTTCGGACTCGAACCTGTACATCAAATGCAGGCGGGGCTGGTTGCTTCACAGCCAACGGCAGACGGGCAGCAGACATAGTGGTCGCATTGGCAAGATGCATTTCACTGCTATCTCCAAATCCTAATAACCAAATTGTCGTCATGATAAAATGTCAACAATCTAAATATAATATATATTTAATATTTTTGCTTGAGATCAGAACCTTTGTTGAGTTTTATTTTCTTGAGGTCATTTTTAACATATGTATTTATCAATGTTGTCCATTGCAGTTGAATAAACAAGCACTTGTGTTTCTATTAACGAATAACTCAATTATTTACGTATGATTATACTGTATTGCCAATTGTTTTCTCACCTTCACTGTGTGCACTGTCACTAACATCCTTAATATACGAACTGAGCGGTAGAGATCTGATCTCCATATCGGCTTCCGCTTCAGAGTGAGATTCACTGGGGTAGTCAGAAGGCAGAGTATCAGAGGCAGGTGGAATTCCTTCTGAGCCTGATGAAGAACTAACTGCTTGCTGCAGAGGTGCATGTGCTCTCGGTATCTTAACACCTTCGAAGGCTGAGATGTTACCTAGAAACATGTTTATATATATCTCGGCATAGCAAATTGATAAGAATAATGATGTATACAAAATTAGAATGCATTAAATTCATTACATCTAATACACTCATTGTTTAAAATTTTCATTGATCCACATTTGTATTCACAATGATCCAGGGTTACAAATTAAATCCTAATATAATATCTATACAATCTACAATAATAAAGAAATATTTCATCTTAATAATTATGGTTCTCCAAGTGTATATATATTAACAATCATGACCATGTGTTCTAGTATTAGATATGGGTAGAATGGTGTACTGAAGAACTTATGGGTCATAGATGTTAACCTTATAACTGGATTATATGTTTACATTTTAATTTGTGCATTTATTTTACAACTTTGAGGTTCAGTCTGTTAAAAGTTGACCAGATGATTTATATGAAATCTTGTAGCAAAAATAATAACTGAAGGTATCACTCATTTCAGTCAGTAAAATAGTTTTAACGCGTTCCTTACCCAGACTACTTCCGGAAAGTTTAGTGATTTCGGATCCTTCCCTGGAGTATGGAAGTCTGTAATGCGGTGGAAGGGTTCTTCTCCTCAAGCATAGGTAACTCACTCCGAGACCGAGAAGCAAGAGGGTTAAGAAAAGAATAGCGCAGATGATGAGCAGAATTTGAATTCCTTTTAGTGGTGGTTCGATTGGGACCGGTGGGGCGATCTCCTCCAATCTGAAAATAAATACATTTCAACATTCACAGCAAGTAAAAAGTTCAAAGTCGTAACGTTGAAACATTGATTGCAATTGAAATATATAAAAACATCCTGTGAATTGATCAAATGTCGCTAATTTCAAATAAAACATTTGGATGTTTAATACTTCTACATTTAGTATATCAAAACGAGACATAGTTTTTTCATCAATACTCAGCACATATATTTATCATTTGTATTTCCGTAGACCACATGTATGACGTTATTTATGTAAAAAATGTTTCCTCGGTTATTAAGTAGGAAAAATGTAATTCTTCTGAATATGAAATATTATTTGGTTACAATCGAAAGAATCATTGCTTCGGTTAAATTATTTTCACGTATGAGATCAAACTTGTTAGGGAGATCTTCTTACATGGGAGCAGGCAACGCGGGAGGCAGTGGCGTAACTGGCGGAGGATATCTGCACACCACGGTGATTACTTCATCTCCATCCATCTCCAACCCGGGATGGAATCTCACCACTATGTTGTTTGTGAATACACGCAGGGGTTCCTAAAATATTTAAAATGCACACAAATGTTTGAAATCAGAATAACTGTTGTTTCAGTCGACTGTTTATCGCATAGCTTAAAACAGGGATTTTAAGGTTAAAATATTATATTAACGGTTGAAGGTTTCACCTGTCTGGTTCCGCATCCTTTGAGTGGAAGCTCAAGTTTGTAACTGAGTGCTCCTTTCCCTCCAACGTGGCATGCGGAATTTCGATCGAAATCTGCATAAGCGATTCCGTAGAATTTGTCGTTGAATTTCAACTCCACCTGACAAGTAAAACACCATTATTGATCATCGCTCATATTTCTATACGGAGATAAATTATTTTTATTGAGTACTATATCAATGTTATATTGTACCTGCATGGACCCAGCAGCGCAATTGAGGGCAGCCTTGGTTCTGTTCAAGAATATCACTGGACTCAAATCATCCAATTTCGTAACCTGTAAATCACACCGAGTCACTTATAAAATCAATATGTAATTGTATTTCAGTAATACTGGTTTACTATATTATATATTAATTGCTTCCATCTTAATTTAGTTTCATGTGTGCAACTTTAAAATTGATTTAAACAATACACGAAAACAACCATATTACCTTTCCGTCGAGGACTGTCTGCTCTGGTAACCCATCCCCCTGGTACTCCACGTTGTTGGCTTGTGAAGCATAGTTACTTTGTGCTGCGACGCTTGCAAATAGTACACTCAGAAACAGCATACATAGACTTATACTGGACAGCGACATTTTTGTCTGCAAAAAAAGAAGATTTTTTTTTAATTTAAAGTCTGATAAGTAATGTTGAAATCAACGAAAATCCTCAGCCTCTTCGAGTCAATAAATATAATCCTTTGATGTTTTGTTGAGTGAACATAATATAATGTAAGAATATCATGAATTCTCCTAATGACATCAAACATTCTCGTATTATTTATAAATCACAATCATATAATTCGGAAGCACGTTTTTCGCAGAAAATCTTTTATTTAGTGCGATAATTACACACTCCACTTATGTGATCATCCGCTGAAAATTATCACGTTTGAGTTCGCGAGTTAACAATAAACGGGTGAAAGTAGCAATATGACGGCTTCCACATTTTTCAAATAAAATTAAAAGAATAGTTTGCACTCATATGTGTGTGTTGCTTGGCATTTTCACTTTTAGTTCGCATTGATGCGATTTTATACTCGATAGTTAATTCGAACGCTTCGTCAGATACCTGCAACATGTAATTAGAACAAAAATACCTATTGTGAAAGGCTTCTAATTAAATATCGTGACACCTTTAATATTCCCGCTAAAAATAACAATTAATTAAAAATAGCAGAAGCAAAATTAATGAATCGGTCTTCATTTTGCAAGTCACACCACTCACTGATGACATTGCGTCGAAATGAAATACGGATGAGTATAGTAAAATAAAAATATCACCTTTTTAGAAATTGTTTGATTTTTATGAAAGGAATATTTACTTAGGACCACTTTTTCCGCTGAATAAAGATATTCTAACAAATACAAAGTCAATACACATTGAGTGAATTATTGTCTTCAATGATTTTTCTTTCACAGATCTCATGATATCCCCTTAGAACCTAACTTCAAATATCAAGTAAATTAGGTTTTGTCAGATATTTAAGAATCATTTTTAAAACGCTTTTCATCAAATATAACAATTGTATTGGCGGATTATTAAGTTCGGGATATTGACTTAAACTACCACGAACGTAAATATTCTATTGAATTGATTTCAAACTAATTTACGTCCGTGTATTGGTTGTATATTACCATTTAACTAGCTAGTCATCTATCTATCTTAAAATCTCATTTTTTCATGTCATGTCATGAAGAGATTAGTTTTGCCGATGTTTTAATTTGTTAGTAAGATTACTAAAATATTCATTAATATTCAACTCCCACAGAGTGCCGACAAGAGTAACAGGCATCGCGAATACAAACATTGCCCTACGCATTACATGAACACGAAATTCCTCTGCACCGAACGCATTGTTCGCATTTTCCTACACGAAAATCAACGGTATCCAGAAGTACCTTCGGTTGTTAGCGAGTTCCGATGCACAAAAAACGGACGAACTCAACCTAACTTGCTCTCAATTAAGTTGTATAAGTCAGCAACAGTTAGCTGACGATAATAATGGTCGCACTTAGCGATTCTCGATCGGAGCGAAAGAAACGTTAGCGGATAACTTCTTTGTTCGGTACTCGCTACATATTACTACCAAATGTCACAAAAACGAAATTCCTTGCTGCATACATAAAAATGTCCATGCTTACATTTCAAAATAGAACGGAAACTTTTTGTAACTATACAAAATTTTACTAACACAACCGACGTGCATTAAAATTGAAATGACTCAAAAATAATAAGAAAGAAACACTGTGTATCATGAACACGCCAACACAAATTATAAAGAGACATTTCATTTAACGTCTAGTATAATAACACTGTTTTAATGTTTTCAAACTTTTTTCGTGTGGTATTAGATCATTAAAGCGATTAAATCACAATATATGATAATTATATAGATTTCTATATGTTGCACGTGAAATATTCATATTGATATCCAATACGTTCTTGAGTGCTTCAATACACGCAAATAAAAGAAAAGCAAATCCATGAGGCGTGCGCATGTCTGGCCAGTCAAAACAATCGCGACAGTTGGTAAAGCTCGTGTTTTGGGGCAGAAAGTGCGGGAAGGCAGTCTCTCACATTTTCTTATCTATGTATTGTTCGCGGTCAATGTTATGTGTTATTTTCCCACGAAAGGCGTTTCTTTCTCGAAGCAAAAAGGTGGCGCGGAGAAAACGGTGCAGGTTCGCACACAGTCGCGATTATTCTCTCGAAACAACGAAAAAATATCCGATCTCCATTTTAATCGCGTGATTTAATTCTGTTCATATTCAGTCACACAATGAAATTTTTAGAACTTTGCCAGTGAAAATTGATGAAACCTTAAAGATAGTGAGATGGATGGCTCGTGCATACAGAATGACCCGCAAGGCAAACGGTTAGCGATGCGTCGAAACTGCAAAATATCTAATGAAACGTATTTTCGTTGCCTTAAATTTTTTCCGCGTCGTATTCTTGGTCAACTTATTCTTATGATATATATCTCACTCACACAGTGACATTGGCTAATATAAATATGGATGACAGTACTAAAACTACAAATTTTATAACAAAAACGGCTTATGTTCATTGTATTATTGCAAGAAAAAGTCAATAAAAACTGTATTTTATAGTGAGATCCTACAAAATTAAGCATACTGAAAAAAGAGAAAAATCGATTATCAAACATCAAGTTTTTTTGTAATATTTAGGAGTATAGCGTATATTAAATACTTACACACAATAAACAACATAGAATATGGAATGCGAAATAAACTGTGGAGGCCCTTCATAGAGCACTCGATCAATAATAGCTGAGGTTAATAATGCCGTATGTTTCTATTTCAAATAATAATTTAAGTAGTTATAGTATAAGCTATATACAAAATTTTTTAAGCTCCGAAACACGAATAGAAACTTACGTTTGGTGTTAATCTCAATTAATTGTGCTGGCTCTAGACTGGACATTAGACCGACATATCGTAATTTCAGTGTTCATTTCAGACAAGCCACAAATTAATAATAAATCATAAATAATTGAACAATGCCGATCGACAAACAGGATATAACTATTTGACAGCTTATTTCCATTGAGCTTTTAACGAATCGCTGCCGAAGACTTTAAACACGGCAGGTATTAATTATGTATCAGTGGTCACAAGTTAGTAAGCATGATATTTTTTAGTTTGTCAGAAACCGGTGTATGCATGAGTCATTCCGATTCCTTTGATCGACAAAACTGGTCGGTCGAGTGTCGCGATCTCAGAAATTCGAATGTGCAATCAACGGCAGGGCAAGACAGAACCGCGACCGTACTTCGCGGAATCGAAATCACTAAAAACTGCCCCTCTTTGTTTCGCGCGAATTCATTCTTGAGCCGCAACATCCTACACCTTCGCAAGCCACAATAGAACCTCAAACTATAAAACCAAATCAAATTATATTGCTGTGGGCAGGATGTTGTATTGCGAGCAAAATGCAAACCTAGTTGAGAGTTTAATGCTGTTCTTCACTATTAACGATTTAGATCCAATTAAACAATACATACAAACGAATTTTAAATTTGCCCATATCCACCAAAAAAAATGTACACAAAGTTTTTAACATTTTTAATTAAATATATCAATAGTATAGACAAACTAATAGTTGTATTTACAAATATTTTTAAAATACCCACTAAGGTCTTGATTATCCGAATCCTAGATAAAGGCGTATTTTTTTTTACTCATAAACCAATTTTTAAATTATATTATAGATTGAAAGTATATAAGCCATATGATAATAAAGATATAGCACTATTATTCAGACCCGGTTATTGGAAAAGTATGTTGATTGTTGGTAATATTATTAGATCATGCACATATATAATTTAAAATGTCAAAAAATAATCCTAGGTCACATTATTACAAAGAGTTTTCGGAATAAAACTAATTGCCATCTAATAACGTTTTTTACAACTATTAATTATATTCCTTAAGAGATCGGGGTTTTTCTTCATACCTCCTTTACTTGTGTAAGTATAAACCATACCATTATTTTCCGTTGCTCCAAAATATCGATAGCGCAGACGTTCTTAGAGTTTGTCTATTGATTTACGATAAAAATCTATCTTTCAAAATAACTGAAATTTAAATAGACTTAAAATAAAAATATTTCAATACCGGCATATTTCTTCGCTTTTTCAGTACGGAAATGTAATTAAATAACAATTCTACCTGTACCCATTCCAACCGAGTCATATTAAAAAGAACTTAAGAAGGAAATAACCTGGCCTCTCAATTCAATGTCTTCAAAGCTTTATCTTGCTCGGCAAAGTTACGAAATAAAGGGGGCGGCTTCCTAATATGGTAAAGATTTGAGCGTCACCAGATCCGGCTCTGATTAGCGGACCAGTCCGCCCACCTCCGACGGTGTTCCATGTCGAATGTAACGAGTCGATTCCAGTTTGGCAACTGCCATCTGATATAACAACCAATCTAATTCATTGTCTAATTCACACATGTGTTTTTAATTATTTAATCTATAATAGTTTAATAACCTTTGATAGGAGTGTTTGTATTTTAAAAACCATACTATTAACAAGGTGATACACATATTTTTTTGCAATTATAGTATACACGACAATAAAATTTAAATATATCTTTTATTTTAAACGATATTGTATTAAACAAAAGTATATTTTTAAATAATCCTAGCAAAAACTAGACTTGAAAATACTCACTATAATTGTAGAAATTCCGTATAAAATTTCTGAAATTTGTGTAATTAAATTTTTCTTAGAGAATACAAAAAAAAAACACAATAGTTTGATCACCATACTTGAAAGAAATGCATATAAGTAACTTTAAATTTAAAGCTAAGTAAGCTAATTACATGCTGATTATTTATATGCAAATGTTAAATAAAAAAGTCTCGTGCAGTTCAACTTTATAAATACATAATTGGTTAAAAAAAACTATGAAGTGTAAGACGCCACGAAAAATAAAAAAAGAAAGATATTTAATTGGACTCTATAATGGATCACCGTAATTTTGTACCATTACCATAATATTAAATGGCGGCTGCTGGAAATTTATAACATTAAAAAATATTGTTTACTAAATTTTATTACCACAGTAAAATGAAAGGTGCTTAATGGGAAATAGGATCTTCGACAAAATGTAATCAGGATTTCAGGTAATAACGTATTTTTTCTGTAAATGCAAGATAATTTTTACATTTGGAGTTAATAATCTATACTCCAAGTGCGAACAAAAGTCTTTGTTATGGCAATTAATAGTCAATATTCGTTGATATTTTATATGAAGATTGTATTTAATATTTTATTATTGGACTTTTTATAGTATAAAAACAATATACAGTAAAAAATAAGTGCTAGCTCGCAAAAAGTCTTGAATACAGTGATGTATTCCTCACATGTTTCTGATAGTTTTATCATATTATTCTGTAAAGTTGATGAATCATAATTTTTCCTTAAATTTTTCCGATTATTTGATAGATAATTTAAATATTTTGTAGAAATATCTAAAAAAAATAACACAGTGTTAGTATCAACTATTTAAGTAAAAATTATTTAGTACATTAATTTACTAATATATATATATTTATGAACCGATGGTTTCTTTTTTTTAGACGTAGCCAGTCGTTATATTATTTTTATGCATTCACATGATTAGTTTCTGTTCAATTATTCATGAGTACACTGACAAAAATTCAATTTAAATGTGTCAGAATAAGTTATGAGAGGCTAACTCAATTCAGTAAAACGAATTGATTGTAAAAGGGTCCTCCCAATTTCGAATTAGTCGTGGCAAATGCAGCCCACTGGGAATAATGTGTTATTACCGCTTACTTCAGTGCACAGATCCAGATCAACGTCGAATTCAAATATAATTCAGTAATATCAAAACACATAAGACAAAATATTGTATTTAAAAACATTATATTTCATAAAATGCCTATTCCATATTGATGTGACATGCTTCACAATAAAAAAAATATATTATAATTGCCACGTTTTTTTATAATAAATATTATTCTATATTATAATATCACTTTACTGTGGAATATTATTGCCTTTAATATGCTACACATATACTGTATATGATACAAATATTCTATCCTATACTTGCTAATTATTGTAAGTTGTATTTTATTTATTTGTATGGTATAAAATAGACATAAATGATTTGCACGCCTATCTTTCTTTGAGTCGTATCAGGTTTTGCATATTGATATTCGCGTACATGCATTTAAATCCAGTGGATTTAGCGGAAATTCTCATGCGATTTTTTACTATTATTTTTTTATAATCAAGTTAATTGAATTTATTGTGTCGTATTAAGCATTACCGTGATATTTTTTGTGGTATACTACAGACTTTATAATTATATTATTAAAATTCACTTCAAGTTATATTAAAATGTTCTATTAATACCACAAAAACCGGTACTAAAGCGGTACCGGTATGAACTTACCTTAATTATTAAGAGACGATAGAGAAAAGTAATAATGTTAAGACGCAATTAACAGTACATCATGCTCTCGAATGAATTATTGTAACGAACAAAATAAGCAAGTGTGGACATTCTTTCATTTCAAGCGCGTCGCGTTTCATTTAATGCAGTATAACTTTTAATATAAAATTTAAATTTCAAACAAATAAAATTTTCAATGCAGTCTAGTAAGTTACGAATTTTTTTTCTCACGCTTTATGAAATTGAAATTTCCACACCTCGATTTACTTATTAAAATTGACTTTGGACTTACGATTTCCCAGAACAACTTTAACATTCTTTAAGAATCTAGCTGCATTCATAGAATCTAAGAACACTTAAATTATATCTTATTATTTAATAGTAGAAATATTCGAATAGGTACTAGTTAAATTTATTAGATGCATATTGTATGGTCCCCTTAAAATTCAATAAAACTAATGTCTAATGATTGCAATAAGTATGGTCTTTCAACTAGGTATTAATAAAATGCACTACACTGTGGTATGTCTGATTTAGAGACCGTGCCTACGTATGCACAAGCATCACGATAAATAAATGAGTAATAATAATCATTGTCGTCGATTACAAGATTCCAATTGAAACAAGCGAACAGGTCACGCGCCCAGATAAGTATGCATTCTAAAGACAGTCAGGTGCGTAAATGCGCTTTTGTTATGCAACGCACGCGTGCAACACCATGTCGCTAAATCCATTGTCTTCCGATGAAAAGAAGAAGACAATAAATTGCTGAACAGCGTTTTTCATTCAATAGCAGTATAGAATAATGAGCAATTTAACTTAACAAACATGAATTTCACAACTTATTTACCTATTGCTTTGGTATTCGACTAATTCTAAAACTCAATAATCTATCCATTGAACTACAACATCACCAAGTATGATCGACTATATGGTAAATTAAGTGAATCCAAAGTTTTTCCGATTGTCAATATATCATTTTTGATATGGTTTAATTTTTTAAGCTCCCAATTGAATATATTTTTATCAAAAATACAATTTTTATTTTAATATTGAGTAAATATTTTTTTAAAAAATGTAGAAATATAATTCTTTAGTAATTTCATACGTATGCGCTTAAGAACATAAACTTAACACATCTGAAATTTAAATAAAAAAAAATACTAGACTTTAAATTCTTTTCGCTAGCATTAGAATAATAATGCATTTACACTGATAAATTTCATAATATTACTTCGTTCGATAAAACGTTTTAAACAGATTTCAGATCATTTTTTTTCTCGAATGCCAAAGAAGTAATAGGTTGCTGAGTACTATTATAATATATTGAACTGATACTTTTAAGAATCTATGCGTTCATCTTTTCAGAAAAACAATCAATAAATGTCAAAACCGCAATTCTATTAAAACCATTTATTATTATAAATATATAATATACTACATGAATCGCATAAGTCACCTCGCAGAGGTCACAATTCTTAGTGGATTTGAAATGACTTTGGAGATTGCCAATATTCAATCGAGCACTTTTCGATTTGCATTGAATACTTGCAAGACTAACCGGTCACCCATATTAAATCCAAATAGTATTATGTTTGTTAAATAGAAACGCTTCTTAGTGGTTGGCCCATACAAAACTTATAGACCAATCAAAAATTCATTATATTCATTTAAATAGCGTAAAAATATACTCAACGTTTTTCCGACTGAGATACCAGCAAAATAACATAATATATTAATGCTTAACTATGTCTTTTAATTTGATTGACAGGCATGTTCACCGGCAATCGATAATACTATTTCATAATCAGGTATACAAAAAAAATATCGAGTACGTATGATAAAACAGCATGCATAACAACTTGCTTCATTTAATATTCGAATACAAACAGGTAGATTTTTATTTTTTATTGTCCATAAATATTGTATGAGTAAGACAAATCGTCTTGAATGCCTTAATCATTTATTTCAATGCTGTCCATCAATCTTATAACAACTTTACATCATATTTAAAAATATATTTATCCTTACATATATCAAGTTATTAATATTTCTCTGCTGCTACTGTGCTCTGAGTTATAACCATAACACAATGCACATAATTTAAATATTAAATATATAACAAAATACTTCAATATTCATGGATTTTTTGTACATTTTATCACGCTCGTGTGAGTATCATTTCTTAATAATAAGTCAATCGAAAAATCCGTTCATGTATGACAGATGGCGTGGTTTGTGGAGCGTCGCTCTCGATATGTCAGCAACTTTTTATATGAGAAACAACTTTCACTTTTGGGTATCGGTGACCGATGCCGCGGTATCGCTATTGACGATTTACAGTGGGGCTTTTTTAGTAACCCCAAAATCTTTAAAATGAAACCACAAATATAGAGATCATCACGATTAAGCTTCATGCGAGAACTACATATTAAGTTTCATGTATTATACTATAATTTCGAATGCCAAATAATAAAACGAAGTACCAACGTAAGCATGGACAAAACAAATATTTATATTAAGTCAGAATTTTGAAATAGCTTTTTTATTACTTAGAAGCTTTAGAGAAAAGCATCTGGTACGTGCAGATTAGTACTTATTTTCGATAATATGGTATTTAATGCGTATTTCCGATACATATATTTGAAAATAGTTGTACGCTTCAACGAATCACACTTGACAGAGTATTAAAAAGAAGTCAAAAAATTTAAGAACATAAAATTTGATATGTATATGTCTTCAATTCAATGACGTGTATTTATTACAAAATCACAGAAAACTATACAAAAAGTAATTCACAAACTATGTATCAGATTAATATAATATATTGACACTGTTACATGTTGATATACAATATTTTTATTCGTGTTATTACCCGGCATCAATCATAACAAACACATGGAAGTGAGCTGATCACAGGATGTTGCACCCCAGTGCAAACAACCACGATAACAACATATCATTTCGCTTCGTAACTGTGGGGATAGCATGGAATTTCTCGACATGAAAATCGATATGGAAATTATCGAGCAAAATACGTTTCACATTATCTACCTTTGTCCTCCGGCGACCACGACGGAGTGCTTTCAAACGTTCCTTATATTACATAACATGTCTGCTTTTCAGTTTTATGATTTGTGACTGATCGAAGTGGTTGAACTCAATCTAGTAGTGCCTTTGGTAGATATAAAAAAAGATTTTATTTGCGTTTTATGTGTGTAAAACGTATTTTTCTATTATTCATAATTTATTGGTATTTAAGTTTGTCTTCTAGTTCGTCACGGAGTTGCTGGATAAATATACGCCTTCGTTACTCGAACACCACTAATTGGATAAGGCTATATATATCCTGGATATGGATTTTTATATAAGCTTATTTTTTTATTTAACGGCAGATTTCAATACTCAATCTTATTAAAAATCTCTTAAAATACCGCCTATATGTGCAGATTTATTTTTCCTCCACAAAAATACTGCAATTTTTTACAAGTCAGCCGCAGTAAACTACAAATTCACGTATTAAAACATTGATTTTACAAATGAGAATAAATTAAGCTCAAAAAATACAGTTATTTGTCAAAGAATATATTCGTTTCTTGAAATATAATAGTAATATTTAAAACTTATATAATCACAACAAATGAAAAATATTCATTGGGCTATTTGGAAACAGGTTGCCTTTGAGTCGCTCGCCGCCAAAACGTTATGCGTACCTACTTAGTTAAATTTTCCATATACACTCTGACAAGATAAAAACAATTTATTATTATTACATTCCTGTAACAGTTGAAGACGATGCAACAAACATTATTCATTATTAAACCTGTTATGGATAACAACTTGTTCATTTAAAGCTCGGCGTCTCGCCAACTAATAAATTAACAGATAAATTTGAAACCTATTTGTTATGCATAGACTTATATGTAATAGTATCCAGACGCATAAGTTCACAGTAGAGATTAATTGGATTTCAAATTTAATAGTAGTAATTAATCAAGGCACTTTATGCTCCTAATAAATACAATCTATTAGGCAGTAAACACGTAATCCCAATAATTAAAGAAACTTCGTTTACGAAAGAATGAATTCTGCACCATCGCTTCTCCAAAATTTCATAAAACCTTCCTTTGAACAATATTTACAAAAAAATTTAAAAACCATTCATGTTTAATATAGAATATTTACGTAAGCTGTCCGTATGCTGATAATAGAATTTCAATTTGAAGAAAAGAATATTTTTTTAAAAATAAATCTCACCAACCAGAAAGGTTTGATGGTAAATTTTAAGGCGTCATCCAAAAAATGTTGAAAGAAAATTGTGGTCGATGCAATTGAGTAAAGTGTAAACACAATAATAAATGAATAAGCGAGGAGCTATATCAGACAGTTTTTAATTGACTCGGTCAGAAAAATGCGACCATCAACAGACGTTAAACACAAGTATAATTCATTTTCTCTTTTTATTATTAAAAGTACGGGATATATGTAAAATATTATGAACACATTGAGTTCGTCGTAACTTACGGTATTAAGTTTCGTTCGCTCGATTCGTGTGCGCTTTAGCGATGATTTCCAACTTCCCTCGTTGCTGGCCTGCTCGAGTGGTTGGCGACGCGATCTCCACCAGCCGGTCGGCATCGTCCGACTTTGCTCAAGAGTTCGCGGCCTAAAAAAATATTAACGAAATCAACAAAAGTCTACAATTCTCCAATGCGTATAACAGCGTAGTATATTCATATTACTCGCGGTTCTGTTTTTTCTTACAGGCATACAAAATGTATGTAAATAAAGTGAACAAAGATTGACATACTGTTTTTCAACTGGTAATAAAAAAAACGTTTCTGATTTCACTATTGAAAATATGTACCTTACATTGAAAAGTAGGAAAAAATTTCAAAACAAATTCTTACTTAACACCATAAAATAATATTTAATCATTTAAGTTGATCGAGTGGAAAACGACGTTAAAAAATATTTATTTTATCAAAATAAACCATTGCGAAATAGCCAGGAAAAGCATTGATGGATCGTAACATAAAATATTGTTCGATCGTAGAGAGTAATAATAAATTGTTTACGCTTTCTAGCTGCACAATTATGTACGTACTCATACTATCGAAGCAGGGCGGATACAAGTTCATTTCCTGGATGTGTGTTTTACGACGCCGAATAGTTTAATTGTACTATGGAGTCATATTATATTATGTCGATGCGTGAACAACCGACATCTTATAACAGCGTTAGTTTTGTTCAGCACTTAGAACATCTTTGAAACAAATATTGTGGATTTCGACAAGCAAAATTTTGTCCTATTACACATTTTCAACCTATAACACACATTTTAGTGTTACAAATATATATTTCAATAAAAAAATATTGAACCAATCTATTTTCAATATTATTATTTATTATAATTATCGTGTCAATAGCTGAATAGTAGAAAACTACTAGTCATAAGTAAAAATATTTTCAATCGCAAAAATTGCAAAATTGTCTCCCCGGTTAGTGCAGTTGGTAGCGTGCGTGACTAGCAATCCGGGGAATGCGGGTTCGAATCCCCAT